>JBAMBR010000221.1:0-65714 GCA_037044475.1 Zaprionus obscuricornis | reverse complement strand
TTGCGTGGGCGCCGCATAGGTAAGTTATTAAATTTATAATCCTCCCTGATCACATGATTCCGTAAATTAAATAATTTTTTTTTTTGTTTTTTTTTTTGTATATTACAGTTCCTGTCACATTTGCACTGCCGGTGATGATCACCAAGCACTGATCTGGGATATACAACAAATGCCACGCGCAATTGAGGATCCAATTTTAGCCTATACAGCTGCTGAGGGCGAAGTCAATCAAATACAATGGGGCGCCACGCAGCCCGATTGGATAGCCATATGCTATAATAAAGCGTGCGAAATTTTGCGGGTCTAAGAGTCAATTTTATTTTTCGCTTGCCTCAAAAAAAAAAAAAAAAAACAAAAAACTTTGACACCAAAATCGCCCCGTACTCTCCCGTAACCTACATACACACACACACACACACTCAAAACACAGACAGACACACGCACCACTTCAGAGACACAACACACACAGCGCACACACACACATGCTGCTAGACAAAGAGTAAGGAAGGCAGAGAAGGCAGACGAGAGGAGAGAGTGTGTGTGTGTGTGAACTGTAAGCTGTGACTGTAACTTGGCAGCAAGCATTGGAGACATTATCATGGAGTAACTGAGAAACCAGACACACACACACACACCCACATACACAGACATATACAATTGCAATGTAGTTGTTTTTGTTTTTTTTGTTTTTCCTTTTGTGTAGCTGCGTTTCGTTGATACACACACACACAAACACACAACATGCTCTGCTTCGTCGTCGTCGTCAATGAACTCTGGAGTCAGATTTAGTTTTATATATACTTGTGCTCACCGCTGTGGCCAGGCTTAGCTTAGTTAAACAAACACAGACACACACACACACATACACCACATACACACAAAGACAAACACACATACATATGCATATAAATGTGCATGTAATGTGTGTACATGTGTGTGCGTGTGTGTGTGTGTGTCATTTATCTATATATTACATTGTGCTCACCGCTGTGGCCAGGCTCAGCTTAGGTATAACAAACACAGACACACTCACACACATACACCACATACACACAAAGACAAACACACATACATATGCATATAATTAGTTATTGTTTTGTATTTATTTTTTTTTTGTATGTTTTAGTTTTTTGTATTTATTTTTATTTATTTTGTTAAATGGATAGCAACAATCTTGTATTCTCTCTCGCTCATATAATATTTCGGTTTCATTTTATTTAGTTGTATTTTTAAATAGTTATGTAATGTTTTTTTTTTGTTTCTTTTTTCTTTTTTTAGCTGTTTTTGTTGTTGTGCAGTTTTGTATTTTTTTTTTTGTTTTTGTTCTATTTTAAATTTTTACTTTTTGCTTAGTACAAATTTTTGTATTTATATATTTATTTTATCTCTTTATTTTTGTTTGTTTTCTGCTTATTTATTTTTTGCTTTGCTTTTTTTTTTTTTTTGGTTTTTGTTGTTGTTTGTTTTTCAATTGCTTTTATTTTTAAGTCCTTTTGTATATTTGCTTTTGTTTTTTTTTTTTGGTTCTCTTAGATAAAGTTTGATTCGAGGATTTGACAAAAAAGAAAATTGTGAAATATGAAACGAAAAAAAAACGAAAGAAAAAAATGTGAAGATAAATTATTTTGAGAAGCTTTCTTGTTGTTGTTGTTTTTGCATATGGTTGTGTTGTTGTTCTTGTTGTTCGCATTTGCATGTTGTTGTCTGTTTGTTGTTGTTGTCTGTTTGTTGTAACTGTGGCTCTAGACACAAATCTTAACATTTTATGTGTTGGAAAACGAGGTAGGACATTGTTCTGCTTTCTTTTCTTTTCTCTTCTTTCTCTTTCTTACAGCACTTTCTTTCTTACTACTCTTTCTTTTTTACTTTCTTTACGCTTTCTCTTTACTTATTTGTTTTTCTTTTCTTTAATTTTTTTTTTTTTTTTTTTTGTTTTGCATATAAATAAATAAATATTAAAAAAAAATAATAAAAACGTTTTTCTTATTTTTTTTTTTTTAATTGTAGTAGAAAATATTTGCAGCGAATTTTCGTTTTTCTTTTTTTTTTTTAATAAATAAAAACTGAACAAAAAAAATAAAGTGCGCGCAGCTTTTGTGCGTCAAAATAAGTCAGAGAAATAATTAAAAAAAAAAAATAAAATAAAAAAAAAAATAATTAATTTAAATTTAAATATATAATATATAAATTACAAATTAGCAATACATATTTTGGTTATACCTTGAGACTTATAACATAATTTAATATATAGATAAATGACACACACACACACACGCACACACATGTACACACATTACATGCACATTTATATGCATATGTATGTGTGTTTGTCTTTGTGTGTATGTGGTGTATGTGTGTGTGTGTGTCTGTGTTTGTTTAACTAAGCTAAGCCTGGCCACAGCGGTGAGCACAAGTATATATAAAACTAAATCTGACTCCAGAGTTCATTGACGACGACGACGAAGCAGAGCATGTTGTGTGTTTGTGTGTGTGTGTATCAACGAAACGCAGCTACACAAAAGGAAAAACAAAAAAAACAAAAACAACTACATTGCAATTGTATATGTCTGTGTATGTGGGTGTGTGTGTGTGTGTCTGGTTTCTCAGTTACTCCATGATAATGTCTCCAATGCTTGCTGCCAAGTTACAGTCACAGCTTACAGTTCACACACACACACACTCTCTCCTCTCGTCTGCCTTCTCTGCCTTCCTTACTCTTTGTCTAGCAGCATGTGTGTGTGTGCGCTGTGTGTGTTGTGTCTCTGAAGTGGTGCGTGTGTCTGTCTGTGTTTTGAGTGTGTGTGTGTGTGTGTATGTAGGTTACGGGAGAGTACGGGGCGATTTTGGTGTCAAAGTTTTTTGTTTTTTTTTTTTTTTTTTGAGGCAAGCGAAAAATAAAATTGACTCTTAGACCCGCAAAATTTCGCACGCTTTATTATAGCATATGGCTATCCAATCGGGCTGCGTGGCGCCCCATTGTATTTGATTGACTTCGCCCTCAGCAGCTGTATAGGCTAAAATTGGATCCTCAATTGCGCGTGGCATTTGTTGTATATCCCAGATCAGTGCTTGGTGATCATCACCGGCAGTGCAAATGTGACAGGAACTGTAATATACAAAAAAAAAAACAAAAAAAAAAATTATTTAATTTACGGAATCATGTGATCAGGGAGGATTATAAATTTAATAACTTACCTATGCGGCGCCCACGCAATACCGTTGACGCACGCTCTGTGATTGCTCAGTCTTGCAACAGGTGTACAAGGAACACGAACATCTAAAATAATAACTTCACATGAATCCATTGCAACAGTTGCTAAATAATTTGGATCCTGTTTATTCCAAGCTAAACGCAACAGTGCTGTATGTGCTGGATCCTAAAAAAAAAAAAAAAAACATTGATACAACATTGAGATTATATGTGATGTGTGATATAAGATTTATAATGTTCACCTCATAGATAATGGTTGAATGCTCCAGATGACGTAAATCAAACATACGCACGGAACCATCAGCACCAACAGAGGCAAACATATCACGACCACCGCCAGCACGCGAGAATGCAATATCATAGACTTCCTTATCGTGCGCTATCAATTGTGTTTTCACATGTCCAGCAACATAGACGCGTGCATGCGGTTGTCCCGTTTCAAGTCCCCATATTGTGCATGTTGTATCTATTGATGATGTGCCAACTAAATTTGGATCAACTTCATTCCAATCGAATGATGTTAATGGTGCACAAAAATCACTATTTTTATTATTATTTAACACACACTCGAGACGTGTATCTGGTTCACCGGCACGCCAGACGCGTAGATAATCACCGCTAGTTGCCAATAGATCGGGATAGATGCCTTTGGAGTCGGGTATCCACATGATTTTCGTTGTGGGATATGGATGATCAAAGGTGCTGTGCGGTATATAATTAAATATAAGTATATATATTCTATTTTTGATTTTACAATAATCGATATCGATAACTTATCGATAATATGAACTAATATAATATATATATATATATATATATATATAGTTATTAATCGATAATAAAGAGTGTATATATATATATATCTATTATTTTTTGTTATCGAATTATTGATTAATCGATTAATTATAATCTAGTACTCGTATACCTTTTAGCACTAAATTCGCTGGTGTCCTCATCCAAACTGATGATCTGCACTTTATTGTTATATTCCTCGATGAAACTGCCAAGCGCAAGGCGGAAACGTTTGTCCGGCCGGACACTCCAGTTCATGGAATATAATGGCCATGGTGCTAGATATTTGTAAATTTCCTTGCGTTTCCCGGCGGTGGATGACATAACTGTGAATCAACGAAATACGAGAAATCACAAATAAACAATAAAATGAACAAATGAAAGACAAAAGAAAAGAAAAAAAAAAAAAACAAATAAAATTATATGAAATTTTCCACTCACCGAAAGTTGATATTTATGTATATATATATATATATATATATATATATATATATATATATGTGTGTCTGGGTGTATTGTATATATGTGTGTGTGTGTCTCGAAGTGAGTCTGAAGGTGTACTATAGAAAGGGGAATGAAGACAAAAGAAGGCTTGGAGACTTTCTCGTTCTTTCCGGATTCTCAATCCAATAATTGAACTTTTTATAGATGAAACGAAGTTCCTGCGTCGATGTTCCTGATGTTGTCAATGCAGATGACGGTTTGCGGATCACGGATTACGGATTACGGCGGAGATAGCGAATGCTAATGCGGATGCATATGCAAAATGATGCGGATGATGATAATGACGAATGGCAAATGGCGAATGGCGACGAGTGACGACGACTTAAATATCGTAAAAATTAACAAAAAATCGTTGTGCTCTTTGGTTTACTGTAAACAAAAACAAAAAAAATAATAAGTAAAACAACAAAAAACAAAGAGAACAAAATGGAAAATTATTACTAATGTTCTATGTACAAATTTTTTACATATTTGTTTCTATGCAAGATTATTCTTGTTTTACTTACTTCATTTTGTATGACGACGACGTCGGCGACGGCAGCGACGCAGGCTAATGGATTGCCCACTTTGCCTTTTCCTCTGAATAGACTTTTTTTTAGGCTTTTTATGTCCAGAGTCTTACAGCTGGTTTATAAGTTATTCAAGCATCGGCGGCGGCAATGATTTTTTTAATGCCCTTCTGAAAGTATTTGTAAACTCGTTTTTATTAAATCAAAATTTTATTATTTAGTTTTCTATTATATTTTACGCATAGTTATTTTAACACATTTTGCCATTAATCAGTTATGAATTTTCATATAGGAAATTACAGTTTTTCCTATGCAGATTAACAGCTTTTGGCATTTTTTTTTTTTTTTGCATATGCAAAAGTTGGCAACACTGAAATGTAATGCGACGCGACAATTTGCGGCTACTAAAATTTTTGTTTATGATTATATACGTGATTTTACGATTTAACGCACTCAACAAACATTTGTTATGATAGAGGAAATTATTGTTTAAGCGACAGAAATGTGATGTCTTCAAATATGATCGAAATTTTAAATAACTTTTGAATTTACCAAATTTTCACACCTGAACACAATTTTCTCCCAAAATGTATATGTATATATATACAATGTGAACAAACGAACAAGCTCAGTTGCTCATTTTAATGATTCGCTTAAATGAGCGTAGCAATCTAGCTCATTTTACTTAGTTCTGATTGCCGTCATAGTACGGTAACACATTTCATGTTGTTTAACAGTATTAAAATATACTAAAAAAAAATTATTTTATGGATTTCAGTTTATAATAGTGCAAATGCTCATTGAATTTTTTAATGAAACTCATTAATATATTTAAATTAATATTGGCATGTGAATACAAGTTGAGTTGATATTCAACATTTACAATAAAAGTATAAATATATCGATATTTAAGAGAATAAAAACAACTCTACAATGTAGTCTATATGTTGTGAGCTAAAACATCGCTGTTAATTTATGCGTGACGTCATAATATTGTACATAAATATGAATTTATTTATATTTTGTTAATGGATTGGCTCAAAGGAATGTACATAGCTTATTGAGAAAATAAAATTAAAAAATTCAATGAACAACGACAAATAAAATTTATATTTAAAAATAAGCAACGTTAGTCGGAGGTCTGTAATCGCTAAGGTTTCAATGCAAGGTCTCTAACGAATTCTAACAGATCATGAATAACAGTTCTGTTAATAAACGCAAACAGCGGCAATTATAACAGAATCAGTTCATGTTATAGTTAGTTACAGACTAACAGTGTTTGTTGTACTCGTTCGTCTGTCTGCGTGCTGTGGGCTGAAAAATTGCATATTAAAAAGCCAATAATATATATAAGTTATTACCATGTAAATCAGCACCTATAGTATAATTAATATCTAAATTTTTTAATTGTGCGTCGGGCGTATATATATCGGTGATAAAATAAGTGCTTCGAAAAATTCTCTATTTTTTTTCTAGCGTCGCGAGTGAGTGAGTGGGTTGTGCCTTGTGCCTGATGAATATTATAAATAAATATGTTAACATTAGAGCCCCATACAATTGATTTAATATTACAATACTCAATAAAGCTTTCATATTAAATTTTACGCGTCCTTTAAATTAAATTCCACAATTCAATATCGTATTCGTCACTTTTCCACTTTCCATTTTTGTGAAAGATATTTCACTTTGCGTAATTCGTACGTTGCCTGTGCTTGGCCGCGTATATGTATATACATACATACACATCCACACATACATATTCCAATGGTTGTATGTATGTATGTATATACATGTGTTTGTGTTCATCGCCCGTATGTGTGTGTTAGTGTGTCGCTGTCGCCAATATCAATATTGCTATCTCACTTGTGCATATGCCGTTTATAGGCCAGGCACCAGCAGCGCAGTTTTACTACTGCCGCCGCCATCGCCACCGCACACCGCCCAGCCCCAACGGGAACGTGGCGACCGTCAGCGCCAGCCAGCCAGCTGTATCTATGTGTGTGTGTATGTGCGCTTTTAAGCGCTTTTATAAATAGATTCGCCTTTATTTTTTTTTTTTTTTGCTTTTATTATAATTATTTCGATTTTTGACGCGATTTTCGGCATCGTTGCTTCACATAAGCGTATTGGAATGTGTGTGAATTTGAATTTTGAATCTGAGAATTTGTGTCTACATTGTAGTTGTAATTATACAGTTGTATTTTGTATTTATGAACGAGAGAGATCGATATACACAGATAGTGTGACCATGTGTCTGTCCGTTTGTTTACGTGTGTATATGTGTATGTACTACTGCCAATACATCTGTCTCTATGCATATGTGTGAGAGAGAGTTTAAGGCGCCCTACCCCACCACACATATGAACGAACTTTACGCTCAATACGAAACACGAGCAACGGTTTCCTCGGTTACAATGACATTGCGCGCCGTATAGGGCCGTAGACAGCCTGGCGGCGTCTTATACGCATATGCATTAATATATATATATATATATATGTGTGTGTGCGTAAATATGTGTACAACTCCAATGTTACCGCATAGCAGCAGCAGCAGCTACCCCACTCGCGCGTACGTACACATACAACCACCGGCAGTCGCAGTGAATTTTCATTTTTTTTCTCCTTTTCTTTTAAGCTATCAAACTCAACTTGAAACTGTGTGTGTGTGTGTGTGATTTTTGTTGTTGGTTTTAGTTTTTTTTGTTTCTTTATGCCTTTTTAAGTCATTTTGTAAACAAGTGACAACATGACGACGAGATTGACAACGATGAACATAAACTAACGCAGTAGGCAACGTCAACACAGCTTTTTATGTTTTGTGACAAATACACGAACAGAACAAACAACACAATAATAATTAGTTGCAGTTGTTAACTGTAAATAAACTTATACAAAAGTGTATTCAATATATTTTATAAATATTCACAAAAAAACAAAACTTTAAGAGTGTGCAAATATATATTTATAAATATATATATATATAAATATATATATATATATATATATATATATATATATATATATGTATAAATATATATATAAATATAATATATATATACATATATATATATATATATATATATTATATGTATAAATATATGTATGTATGTATGTGTGTATGTATACCATATACATGATAAATATAAATAATATATATTTATTCAACATACTACTACAATTTATAACATCGAAGGTCGCTCATAAATCTCATTACAGTTTGCCTACTATCCAATGCAACAATAACGGGTCTTACATATATAGAATAAGCAACACAAACAAATAATAATAAAGAAACCTAGAAAAAAAACAAAAATAATAAAAAACAACAAACAACATACAAATAATAAGTAACAACTATAAACTATGTAAATAAAAAGCAGCTGCAGATTATAAAAAAAAAACGCAAAAAAAAACAAAGTAACTAAAAACAGCAAGCAAAGCGACGAGCTGAAGAAGCTAATTGTTTGCAAGAGAACGACAGAAGCAGAAGAAGAGAGAGGGAGATAGTTAGCAAAAGCAACTGCAAGTGAAGGTGAGTTAAGTGCATCTTGGGCGCGCGTCGCCATTTTCTATAAGCGTCTCTTTAACTGATTCAAACATTTTATACTTTCACTCTCAGAGAAACAACAAAAACAAAACAACAATAGCAACAGCAATAGCGGCAGATAGGAGTACTAAGCGAAACGACAAGGACAGCAACAACAAGTGTAACAAACAGCAATATTTACACACTTAACAACAACAGCAGCAGCAACAACAACAACAACAATAATAATAATAACAGTAAAGAAAGAAAAACTGCTAGAAACGAGTCAATTTTAAAGAAGACGAAAAAGAAGAAGTAGAAGCAGCAAAACGCAAAATAAAGAGCCGTAATAAACGGCAAACTGTTTCGACTAAAGCGGTTCAATTGAAGCGCTGCTGCCTTGCCACTAAATATGCGTGTTATTTCGCCGCGTAGATCGTCAACGTCAGCAGCGGGCAGTGGCAGTCACTACGGTACAACATCGTCCAGCGGGGCTGGGAGCAGCTCATCCAGCACCGGCATCAATAGCAGCAGCAGCATCCTTAACAATACCAGCGGCAGCAGCAGCATCAGTCAAAGTGCTCTCGGTGGTGGACTAAGTAACGGTTATTCGCGCTATTCAAATAATACCTCATCCTATTACGATTATCGCGGCAGATATTTACCATCATCATCATCATCAACTGGCACATCATCCCTATCGTCCACATCATCGTCGGCCTATAATCATCATAACGGAAGCAGCCCAAGTTATTATTCAAGTTCATATAATTCTGCAACAGCAACAGCTCCACGTTTAAGCAGTCAACGAAATAGCATTGGATCAACATCATCGTATCATAGCAATATTTCATCTGGTTCTATTGGAAGCTCCGGTTATCGTACTAGTGTGCCGTATTTAAGCAGTTCTAACAATGATACAATATCGTTCAGCCGATTCGGAGTGAGTTTTACCTTATATGATATAAAAAAAAAATCAAAAACAAAAAAAAAAACAAAAAATATTATTTATATATATATCGCTTTAGCCACACAAATTGACCACAAATTTCCTTCCACCAGATGGCCAATAGTATCCCCCAATTACCCAAATCTCCTACCTCAACCCTTACCCATTGAAACACTTTCCTTAAACCTTTTGTACCTGATTAATTTGTTTAATGTATCTGTTTTGCATACATAAGTACAACTATAGAATAAAAAGAAAAAAAAAAATTACGATTCCGAAACTATCGATAAACAAATACTATCGTAATTAGCGTATAAGTTAATATAAATTTTTATTTGTTTCTAAGTTTCAACGTTAGTATTATCGGTAGTTTCGCGCAATCATAAACACAAAAAAAAAAAAAAAAAAAAACATTAGTTTATGACGATTTCAAATTGAGCAGCGGCAAATCTGTTTTCCAACATTCGATGTTTTATGCTGGGCATAGTATAATATTAAATATTAAGATCTAGATTCTAGAACTATTCCACTTCACCTTCTTCACTCTCCACTCTCTCGTAATTCGTTATTCGTATCTCGTAACTCTCGTTTAACTACTTGGGCTTAAAAACACGTCTATGGACAATGACTATATACTACTACTACTACTACTACTACTACACCAATACACTACACACATATACGCACATACACCCCCCCCCCCCCTCTCACAAACATACACACTCAATTACAATGGAGCATTTGGTTAGATTTAAGAGCTACGTAGCATAAAGCATAAATATTTCCTATACCATTCATAATCAAGAAGTCTTGTTGTTGGTATCGTCTTTCTTCTCATACATCTCTTTAAAAAAAACACATACACATAAATATAACTGTAAATGTTGTATATATCCTATGTGTATATATTCATATATCTAAGGATTTCTAACTCATCATGCTGTTTCTCCTTCTCAAATTTTGGTTTCTTGGCTTCTTGATTGTTGATTTTGATATCGAACGATTTTTGCTTGCAATTGAAAGAAACTTTAACAAGTGTTAACAAGTAAATAAGCTTGATTAATTCTATAATTTATGAGATTTATTGTAAAAAAAAAGAAAATAAAACAAGAATAAAAAAATATTGTTTTAAAAATACTAGGAGCCGAACTGCTGCTATATGTTTTATATATATACATATGTATATTATGTTGTATGTATGTATGTGTATGCGTGTATGTGTTAAGTGCGTATCTCTTCTGTGTGCTTGAATTTTTAGTATAAAAGACTATTTTTAATCAGCTTTCGCAGCGCGCTTATTTCTTTTTCTTCATGTTTTGTGCATTGTCCAAAAAGTCACAAAGTCATTCGCTCGCTCGCTCGCTGGCTCGCCACCGTACCCGCCTACCAGCAACCAGCTTTCTCCCCCCTTACTCCTCTGTCCATTGACATACACCTGACATAGTAGCACACGCACGTCAGTTTTCTCTCTCTCTCTCTCTCGCTCGTTCTCAGTGTATGTGTTGTCTCGTCAAGGAAAGAAAAAAAAAAGCACATGGCACGCCCCAGTTTTGTTCTTCAGTTCAGTTTGAGTTGTGTTTTTATTAGCATGCCAAAAAATGACACACTCCCACGCCCCGTTCCGCCCACCATGCGACACATTAATTTTTTTTTGCTGCAGACAGAGCCCTACCTATACTATGTATGTAATATACATATATTCTGTGTATATTTACCGTTAGTCTTGACACTCGTTTGGCACTTTGGCGGCATTATGAAGTTGCAATTTAAATTGTTGTCGTCGTTGTTTGTCACTCTCTCTTTCTGTGTGTGGGTGTGTTACGTTTGCATATGCGTGTTGCACAAAAGAAAACTTTGATGAAGAAGAAGGAGCTGGCTGCGTTCAGGCGACGACGACGGACGAACAACGTTGTCGTCGGATGCGTCATTAACACAAACATAGACACGGGGCGGCAATGGAATGTTTTGGCCAAGCCACCGAACGAACCACTTGTTGGCAATGCTCCAACAGGCCGCACCAACAACAACTGCAACAACACTAACAGCAAGAAATGTGGCTCGTCCGCGCCCTTGTGCTATCTTTTTTTTTTTTTTTTTTGCTGTTGTTTTTACACAAAGTTTTTGTTGTGTGTTGGCATCAAAAATTCAAATTCGCAATATGTTGAAAATACGATGATGCATTGTTTCTATGTATGTGTTTCTCTCTCACTCTCTCTCTCTCTCTGTGTGTGTTTACACATATATTTATATACATCCAAATCACATCACATCAGAACAGAACAGAATATTATATTATTTATTTTTGTATAATTTCTGCATTTGATAAAAAATAATAATAATAATAAATATGAAAATATTCCATTAAACACAGAGTGCGAATTTCCATCGATGACAACTGAAATATCTTTTGCAGATCTTTCGTTTTTAAACCCTTACAGAGGGTATAACAGGAGTCCGTAACGCGCCTTATACATTCATATTTACATATATTCTTGATCAGCAATGACAGGAGTATCCAAATATTCATGTCCGGCTGTCCGTTCGTCTGTCTATTTGTTCAATCAAAACTAAATCCTGAGTTTTAAAGCTATCTCAATACATTTTGGTACACATACTCCTTATGCCGTATATAAGTCGGAATCATGTCAGAGCCAAATAAGTCAAAATTAACTAATTTTCGTTATGAAAAACCAGATGAAGTTAGTGGCAAACAGCTGCACAAGTTAAATGTTAAAATAAAGCATACTTTTAGGATGTTATCGCTGTTAATTTACATAAGTCTGTTAATGTACAGCAAAACACATTATTCGTGCAGATACTTGCCTGCTAGTTTCTGTTCGTCTGGTATTTGATACAGAAAATTAGTTGATTTTGGTTACGATATGATTTGAATTATTTTTTTTCCATTTAGTAGTAACTGAAATTTCAATTTCCTTTAATTCTTGAAATATATACATAAGTCGGAAGTTTTTGTATGAAAAGTTCCTAGACTGCAAGAGTATGCACATCATCTTTGGTCAGGGCTCTGTCTCATGCTCTTTTTTTTTACTATATTTACCATATATTTAGGTTTGTTTGTTTTTCTTTCCTTTTTCCTTTCTTCATATTTTATTTTTTTTTCTTTAAATTTGTTTTTGTTTTTTTTTTTTAGTTCATATTTCTTAATTATTCACTTTAATCTGCTGTTTATTATATTTCTACTTTCGTTTTTTTTTTTTGTTGAAAATTTTTTTTCTAAATTTTTGGTTTGTGTTGCTGCCACATCGTGTCCACATCATGAAAAACAAAAAACTATCGTTATCGTTAACCGTTAATCGTTAACTGTAATCACAAACCAATCAATAATCGCCTTTAAATCGTCACACAAAACATCTGTATAAATGTTTCAACTACTACAACAACAACCACGACAAACCAACAACAACAACAACAACACGAAACATTCGACACACTCACCTCGCAGTTGCCGCGTAGAGAAAGAGGCACAACAAATGGAACTGTTGATAATCATCATTTAAAAACAACGAGCAGAGCATCATCAACAACAACAACAACGGGCAGAGATGGATCAACAACGCGAAGAAGTATTGGTCGCAGAGATGCATCTGCATCTGCTGCTGCAGCATTGCCACCAAGTGGCGCTGATAACAACAGCAGCAGCAACATTAATAATAATAATAACAATTCTTCCACAACATCATCGAAACGTTTGTCGAGCTCATCTTCATCACCATCCCTAGCACATTTTGTTGCCACATCTGGCTTGGATATGTACGAAAAGTATAGTCCGTCCAACTATAAACCCAACTGTGAACTGTCACGTTCTAGATCATCGGCGGGCAATGATGCCGACACTGATAACAACAACACCAACAACAGCATCAGTAGTCGCAGCAGCAGCTTAAGCAGAAGCACCAACAATAACAACAATAGCAGCGATAATAATAGCGCAACTTGTACCGTTACATTGGATAGACCGCGCAGCAGCAGCCGTTATAGTCGTTTATATAGTAACAGCAGCGATGCTGGCGCTGATGATACAACTACAACAGCAACGGCATCATCAAATCTACGTCCACAGCGCAGCGGTAGCGGCAGTAGCAGATATACGCTAAGCAGTAGCAATAGCAGCGGCGATGTGCCAACGGCAACGTTTACGCTGCGCAATAATCGCACGCGTCGCAGTGCACAGGATACAACAACGACAACAACGCCAGCAACAACTACAACTACAACGACAAGCAATGGTCATGCGTCAGACGCATTGACGTCGACGTCTACGTCAGCATTGAGCAGCAAAAGTAGTAATGGCAGCAGTAGCAAATTAGATGCTAAACTTAATGGACTTTCGCTGCTAACATCGACGTCACCGAAACGCAATGCAATTTACGATAGTTCCAGTGCAACAACAATTATCGATTCAACTACAGATAATGCCGGCGCTGCGTCGACATCATCATTAACAGCTGTTAATGGCAATGTTAATGGTGATGTTGCCGATGACAATGCTAATGGCGGTGATGGTGATGGCGATGTTAGCGCCACAGCAACGTTGACGTTGGCAGATAGCGCCGCTGCGCGCAGCAAGGTAAACTACAATAAAAACAAAAGCTAAAAAGAAACATGCAAATAATACAAGAAAACAAAAAAATAAAAACTACTGCAGCTTATGTAAAAAGCTATTGACAAACGGCAAGTTCTACTAATCGCATGAACAGCGTTGCCACCTTGCGCAACGATAACTCGTTAACTAACTTTCGTTATGCATCAGCTTGCATCTGTGTGTGTGTGTGTGAGTGTGTGTGAGTAAATGTAAAGTGTGTAAGCATAACGTTTACTTTTTCCATAGTCTTAAAATATTGTGTCTCCTTTTCTCTGTCTCTAAACCCCCCTCCCCCCTTGTTCAGTGTTGCCCTTGTTCTCTCGCTTCCCTTGCGCATTTCTTGTGGTATTAGGACTTGTGGCTCGATATCTGTCTCTTTCCTACTTAGTGATCGGCGCTATACGAATTATTCATCGTATGTCGTTTTTAGTATATGTATTTAAATATACTCGCGCTCTATAATCAGTCACTTGGCATTTATACATTCCTTTGCCCTCTCTCTCTCTTTCTCTCTGTTTCCCTCACTTTCGCCCATTCTCTTTGTCTTTTTAATCGAACTGGCTTAATTTGTTATTGTTGTTGTTTTCTAATTTTTCTTCCTTACTTTGTTTTGTAGTTTTTTTTCTTTTTGTTTTTATTTTTTTTTTTTCCTTTCTTGTTTTGTATTTCTCTTCTATTTTCGTTGCTTTGGTTTTGTGGCTAAACCGTTACATGCAAATTTCATTTAATCGATTTACATTATAAATCTGTATGTAAAAATTTCTCTATATATTTTTAGCTAAACTTTTGCAGATTGCAGTTTCCCTTTTAATTGTAGAACTAACCAAAGAAAAACAAAGCAAAAAGTAAAAGAAACGAAAGCAAAGCCAAAAGCAGCAAGAAAGAAAGAAAAAAAAGAAAGCCGAACAAATTTTGACTAACTCTAATAGCAAGAAATAATAATTATAATAACAATAATAAAGAGAAAAAGAAAAAAAAAAACAATCGTAAAATATTTAAGGAAACTTGAGTGTGCTGTTCTCCTCCACTCATTCGTTAAGCTGTCATATTCTCCTGCCACTTTTCCCCTCACTTCTCCTGCTACGACTGCTTTCATTCATACGTCAAACAATCAAACAATCAAACAAACAAACAAATAAATAAATAAACTGCAGACAAACAATACCAAATTTATAATCGAAACCAAAACCACAAATAAAAGGATAAAGAAAAAGAATAGAACAAGAACAAGAAAAAGAAAAAGTTATCGAAACGGTAAGCGTAAGGAGAAGACACAACAGATGTGTGTTATCGATAGAAGTGGAGGCAAGCAATTATTATGATAACGATACGATATATTGATGATTAAGAATTTGAATTTAAATTTGAATTTTTTTCAATATACAATTGCGAATTTTGTTTTAGGATATTTGATTAATTTCTCAATACTTGAATATTTCAAGTATTGCTGTGTGTGTGTGTGTTTTGCGATTGTTGTGATTCATTTTATTTTCTAATAATAATAATAGTAATAGTAATAATAATAATAATAATAATTATGATGATGATTATTTAGGCTGGCGATTCGTCAAAAGTTTCAAACGTGTATCGTCGTCGCCATTGTCGTCGTTCGTCGTCGTCGTATAATTCGTAACAAATTTCAGTTTAACATAGTAATTTGTATTTGCAAAACAGTCCAAATGTGTGTGTAGACAGATAGTTTTTGAGAGCATGTATATTTTTGGTAATATAAATATATAACAACAACAACAAGAACAAAGAAGTAGCACAACACGCCAAATACAATACAAACAGTAACAGCAGACGCAGCAGCAGTAGAAATAGAATCAGCAACGCCGCAAAAAACAACAACAGAAGCAACGGTAACGACGTCGGCAGCGTGCGAATAGAGCAGCAGCAGTAATTAAAACTTAAAACAAAATCAAAACAAAGAAAAAGCAATAGAAACAACAAGAGTAAAAAAAAGCTCAAGTGATTCAAGAACAACAACAAGAAGTTGACGAACAATAAAATCAACAAAAAGAAAATCTAGTCACAACGTAAACTAAAGCAAAAAATAAATAAATAAAACAAGAACAAAAAGTAGTTGCAGCTGAAGAAGAAGGAGAAGAACATCAACAACAACTGTAAGCCAAAGCAGCAGCAGCAGACAAAATTGTATACAAAGTGTAGCCTATAAAAATAATGTTAGACATTAAGAAAACCAGAGGATTCCATAAGATTCCAGCGTCAAAACTGCAACGCGAGGCAAATATTGCAACGGCAGCAACAAAAACTGAACAAAATCAACAGCAGCAGCAAAGAAACACTAAAGAAACTGCAACTAATACACAACAACAACAGACGGCAACAAGTTCAACAGCAACGTCAATAAAACACAAATCGTTAAAATCAACAAGTGGCAGCAGAGAAACAGCTGCTGCAACACGTCAAACAGCAGCAACTGCGCATAGTAAATACATTGGACGTGCTGCTGCAACAACAGCTGGCAATAGCAATAGCAACAGCAGCAATAATAGCAGCAGCAACAATAGCAGCAGCAACAACAGCAGCAGCAATAATATAAATCCAGTCCGTGCTGCTAATCAAAGATATTTCTTAGTCTCTAGCTATAAGGATCCAAGTTTCCTTAAGGAAGAGTGTGATATAGCGCATGCGCAGGTGACACACAAGCAGCAACATTATCCAAATCATCAGCAACAGCAGCATCAACAACACGCTGGTGGTAAATTGCTGCATAGACGCATCAAGGCGGTTGACGATCATAGAAATAATAATAAACTAATAGCAGCAACTGTTGCTGGTATAAGTGGTAGTAGTGGTGGTGGTGGTGGTGGTGGAGGAGGAGGAGGTGGTGGTGGAGCCGGCGGTGTAGGTGTAGGTGTAAGTGGAGTTGGAACAAACGTCATTGTTAACGGTATTGGATTAAATGACATGCGTCGACCGACGACGCTAAATGGCAATCAAACGGCCGGAACAACCAACAGTCGAACAACAACAACAACAACAGCAGCAACATCAGCAGCAACAGCAACAAAAGCAACCGTCCATAGAATTGATATAAAATATAGTCATAGCAGCAAATCAAGTCAGCCAATAACAGCGACAACAGCAGCAGCAGCAGCAGCAGCAACAGCAACAGCAACAAGCACAGGAGCAGCAGTAACATCAGCAGCAGCGAATCGTATTGCAGCAGCTGGTGGTAAATTGAAACCGTTATTATTGCATTGCAACAACAATCATACAATACATACAACTAGTTGCTATAGTACAAGCCATCAGCAGCAACATCATAACAACAGCAGTAACAACAACAACAACAACAGCTATAACAACAGCAACAATCGAAGCAACAGCAACAGTCGAAGTAATAGCAACAGTCGAAGCAATAGCAGAAGTAACAGTAGAAGCAACAGTATGCAACGACAGCAACAGCAGCAACAGCAACAGCAACTGCAAAATCAACATGATGACATTAGTTACATTGATAGCGATGATACATTAACGCCAACAAATTCAGCTACTGTAACAACAGCAACAGCAACAGTAACAGCTGGAGCAGCAGCAGCAGCAACAGTAACAGCAACATCAAATACAAAGCTAACAAATATTTGTTACTTTAAGCCAATAACGCCGCCATTGGTATTGCGTCATCATCAACAACAGCAAAATAAAAGCAACAATGTTGATAAACCGCTTAACAGTAATGCTGGCAGTGGTGGAGGCAGCGGCAGCAGCAGCAGCAACATACAACAACGTACAGTGCGTCCAAAGTCAACAATTATTTCATCAAATTTTGCTGCAAATTATGAGAAATTTAATAATTATAAACATACAAATGGCGAACAGCATCAGCAGCAGCAGCAGCAACAGCCGCATCGTGCAACACGTGCTGAACTGCGTGAGCAACGTGAGAGAGAAAGAGAAAGGGATAGAGATAAAGATAGAGAAAGAGAGCGAGATAGAGATAGAGATCGCGATCGTGATCGTGATCGAGATCGAGATCGTGAAAGAGATGGCAATAATTTATGCGCTTCCACAGCAAATGCGCGTCGATATGGCATCGATTCGTTAAGCATTAAGGCTTCCATTGAGAAATTTAATAATCTCAGCGAACAAAAGCGACAACCGACAACAGGAACAACATTAATGCGCAGTAATGTAACATGTTCAAGTGCAAGTGCAGCAGCTGCAGCTGCAGCAGCAACAGTTGCAGCAACAACAGCACATTCAACAGCTAGCAGCGGCAGCAGTGGCGGCAGCAGCAGCAATTTACAGCATAATTTACGTTATAGCAACAATGAATTTGATCATTCGCGTATTACTGCTGGTTATAGCAGCTCATTGACGCGTCCCGCTTATCGCACCACCAACACAAACACAAACAGCAGCACCAATAACAGCAACAATAGCAGCAGCAGCAGCAGTAATAATGCCAATAATCTATCTACAGCTGCAGCAGCAGCAGCAGCAACAGCAACATCCACAGCAGCAGCAGCAGCAGCATCTACATCTACAACAGCAGCAGCAGCAGCAACATCAACAGCAGGAACATCTACAATTGTTAAAATTAGCGGCAATCGTTTAACACAAGGTTTAATCTCAAAAACAACTGCCCACAGCAACAGTTTAGATACAATGCCATCATCTTTGACTGCCATAACAGCAACAGTAACGGCAACAGCAACAGCAACTGCAACAACATCAACAGCAGCAACAGCTACAATTAGCACTACGACGGGCACTTCTACAGCAACGTTTAGTGGAAATCATAAGGTAAATCATCATCATCCTCAGCAGCATCATCATAATCAACAACAACACCAACAACAACAACACCAAGAACAACAACAGCAGCAGCAGCAGCAGACACAGCAATCGTTATCATTGCATCAACTGCAGCCACTGCCGCAGCGGCAGCCTAGGCAGCGGCAGCAGCAGCAACAACAACAACAACATAATATTGAAAATGGCATCGGCGCCAATTATTCAAACTCTGCAACTGCCGCTGCCGCTGCCACTGCCACTGCAACTGTGTCTGGCGCAGCCGATAGCGTAAGTGTCGCCCAAAATACAAAATTTGTCAAATTTTGTGGCGCACTTTGCGCTCATATTCTTCAACTTTCTCACACTTTCTCTTTCACTCTCTTCTTTCTCTCTCTTAGTCTCTGTTTGTCTATATTAGTTGCTCTCTTTCTCTTACTTTCTTTTCACATTTGCTCATTTGTATTTGTTTTGCTATCGATTATATTTTGTATTCTCTCTTTCTCAATCTATATCTCTCTCTCTCACACACACGCATTTTCTCTCTTTTTCTCTCTCTCTCTCTCTCTCTCTCTCAGTTGCTAGTTGCTGAAATTTTGTTATTGTAGAAACTCGATTTAGCTCTCGACTTGAACATTATATGTTACATCTACATCGCATCGTTATACAGAATATATATGTCAAATATATAAGCACCAAGCACCACACACACACACAAACACACACACACAAATATTGCTTAATTTGTAAATTATTTATTTTTTAATTGCATTTTTTTTTTGTAGTTGTTGTTGTTGTTGTTGTTGCTGATTCCTGTGGATATAAAAACGCGCGCGCTTTGATTTTTCTCTTACATTATTTTTTTTTTCTTTGTAGGCTTTTGGTTTCGTTGTTTCACACTTATCGATATATGATAAACGATAGTACATATTTGAAATATATGATTTTTTTTTTCAAGTCTGTGTTTAATTTTTCTTCACATTGCGTATCAAACATGTGTCCCTCTGCCTCTATAACCCCTTTGCTCCTTACCAAATGCCACTCTCTCCCTACCGTGATGCCGCCCCACCATTCTACACGTTTCTTTTTTATCGATCTGTTTTTTTTTATTTCTTTCTTACTTCAATTGTATATCAACTGTAATTGTATTTGTTTGTATTCGTTAAGTTGCGTTTCGTTAAATTTTTGTTGTTTATCTTGCGTCGTTGCTTACGTTACGTTATTTGCTTTATTATTGATTTCTTTATATTTTTTGTTTGAATTAAATGAAAGCATGCTTTTTCTCTCTCTCTCTCTCTTTCACACGCACCAACACATATGTATACAGACTCACCTACTTACCGCCCACTCACATTCAACTAACACAAATTTCCACACACTTATACATATAAATTTCACAAAATTAACAAAAAAAAAAAAAAAATCTAATTATTTATTTGCATCCTTATCTAACGTGTTCGATTGCTCGATTTGCTTTTGAAATTACTAATCGAATTTGACGTAATTTCTCCCGAAGTAACAATAACAAAAAAAAAAAATTTAAAAAAAAAACATCGATACTTGTTTATTAATCGATATCAACATTTTTATATAGACAACACGCAATGCTAGCAGCAGCACTGGTACACGCTCCTCAGTGCTGCCACCCGTGTCACCAACATCGTCACGCTACTGGGAACGTGATCGTGATAGCAGCCTACGCAACTCAACAGCAACTTCCATTGGATCATCGTCAATAAGCAATAAGCATAGTAGTCTTGACGATGGTTACAAGAGCACGCGTGATGAGAAATTCGAAGGTAAGTTTCAATCTAAACAAAACTTAAGACACACAGTCAGCGAAAGAAGGAGAGAATTAAAGAGAGACCTAAACAGAGTTGCCAGATTCTCAAAAAAAAAAGCGAAAACAGTTGACGCGGCTAAATTGAATTTGAATTTAAAAATAAATTACACCGAGAAAAGAAAAATTCAAAATTAAAATTAAAAAAAAAAAACTATACACAGTAGTCTTTGCTCAAAATGTAGTTTTATAAAATGTAACTCAAATAAAATATATATAAATTAATATATATATACATATCCATACATACAAAATATATAAACGATAATATAAATATTCAATCAATTATATTTCATATATATATATATACATATATATATACATATATATATACATATGCATTTATGTATTTCTATATACATATATATATATGTGTATATGTATATATATATACATAAGTATGTATGTGTATGTATATGAATAGAGGAGAATTAGGCAATATTTTCATTTTACTTTAGTATTATGTTAATTGCTGACACAGTGGTACAATACGCACTCACACATACAGCACATACGTCACTCACAGGACATACATCACACACATACAACACACATATGTATATGTATACAAAGTTTTCTAAAATAAACGGAACTGTGAAACCGAAAAATTGAAGAAAAAAAAAATTGAAATAATGCCGGCTATGAATCGAACAACACGTCGAAGACAACTCAGTGATGCGCCATCCGAATTGGGGAGTGCCTTTTTGGGCCACGCCCAGTTATTTTTTATTAAAAAAATATATATATATATATATATATAATATTAAATCTCTGCCTTTCTCTCTCTCCTCTCTATCTCACTCTCTTGCTTTTTCTTTCGTTTTATTAATTACTTTTTTCTTTTTTTTTTGTTATATGAAATGTTCTTAATAATAATTGTCTATTTCACTTTTTTTTTTCTTGTTTTTTATTTTTTATTATCACAACCCACAGGTCTATGCGGTCTGAGAAATATTGGTAATACATGCTTCATGAACTCGGTCATACAATGTCTAAGCCATACGACTGAATTGACGCGTTTCCTGCGCAATCATCATGGCGGTTCGCGTTCGGCAAGCTCCAAGGATCAACAAATATTGCATGGTAAGATTTATTCTCTCTCTCCCCCTCTTCTTCATTCATACGATTTGATATATCCTATATGATATTTGTTTGTTTTGTTATAGAATTTGCCAAACTTATACAGGAGATGTGGACAACAAATGTGCATAGTGTAACACCAATGGAACTGAAGCGTGCCTTTTCAACAAAACATCGCATGTATAGCGATTACAATCAACAAGATGCACAGGAATTTCTACGTTTCTTTCTTGACTCGTTGCATTCGGCACTCAATACGGGCGTCAAAGGTGAAACACTTAACATTGATGATAATCTCAGGTAAGAGACAGAAAAAGAATTATTTTTCCCATTCATTTATTCATTTTTATTCATATATATATATATATATAGTGACAATAAGAAGGCCGATTTAACATGGGAATGGTATGCGCGGCATGAGAATTCTCTGATACGTGATCTATTTGTTGGACAATTGAAGAGCACATTAAAGTGTACAACATGTGGCAATACTAGCGTTACGTTTGATCCATTTTGGGATTTAAGTGTACCACTACCATCGTCATCGCGCTGTAAATTGGAAGCATGCTTGGATCTATTTATACGCGAAGAAGTCCTTGATGGCGATGAGATGCCAACATGTTCTAAATGCAAGACACGACGAAAATGTACCAAAAGTTTTACCATACAACGTTTCCCCAAATATTTGGTAATACGTAAGTACAACAGAATATTAATTACATTTAATTTTTTTTTTTGAGGATTACTATATAGATGTAGAGTTTTTTTTTATATTCAGGGATTTTTCTTTCTTAAATTGAAAATTTTGAAATAGTTTTGGAGATTGAATTTTATTTTTTTTTTGGTATATAAATTTTCCACA
Organism: Zaprionus obscuricornis; assembly: GCA_037044475.1. Classification (NCBI taxonomy): domain Eukaryota; kingdom Metazoa; phylum Arthropoda; class Insecta; order Diptera; family Drosophilidae; genus Zaprionus; species Zaprionus obscuricornis. Next base: position 43,074 of record JBAMBR010000221.1, on the reverse strand, counting down.
TCAAATAAAGAGTAGTCTCGGGTGCTAGACATGATGAGTTAATTATTTTTTAGATGATAACTGATAGTGTTACGTTATTGAGTACCAGGAGCGTAGCTGGAGCTGCAGAATCAAGAGCTGTTATATAAACAAACTTTATAGGATGCTAAAGTCTAGTGCAGTCTAAAGTCAGTTTTAATTTGCTAAATTGTGGGTATCCCTAGTTTTCAAATTCGATTCAAATTATTGCAGAGTAGAGAGAGTAAAAGAATAACATAAAGTGTAGCACTAAGAATGAACTTTTTGCTCTTGTCCAAAATTTTCTTACAAAATTTATATATATTATATATATATATATATATATATATATATATATATATATGTGTGTGTGTGTGTAGATCTAAAACGCTTCTCAGAGACACGCTGGAGTAAACTATCAAATATTGTTGAGTTTCCAACATCGGATCGTGAACTCAATATGGCATCATATGGCGCCAATTCAAATTCTAATGTACATTATTCACTATATGCCATCTCCAATCATATGGGTAAGTTAAATGGTAAATAATATTGAATGCGAAGATGAAGATAACTACAATTATCGATAAATATTTTTACTAATTGATAAAAACCCCAGGGTCAACGGCTGGTGGACATTATGTGGCACTCTGTAAGCATCCTGTCTCACATAAATGGCATGAGTTCAATGATAATAGGTAATGGTGATTTACATATATAGTCTATGCTATATAGATACATATATCGATCTCTAATATATATATATATATATATATATTAATATTAATATTTGTCACACAACTTGCAGCGTAAGCGATCCGATGCTCGAAAATTGTCTCGTTTCATCCAGTGCCTATATTTTATTCTACGAACGAGCGTAAGGATTGTTTCCTCTACTACACGAATTCCCCCGGAACACCAAAAAATACACACAACACCCCACGCATAATATAGAGAACAAAGTAGCAGCAGCAACAACAACAACAACAACAGCAGCAGCAGTAGCAGCAAAGGCAACAACAGCAGTAGCAGCAGCAGCAATTTAAAGAAGAAAAAAAAGAAGAAATTTAAAGAAGAAAAAGCAATGACAGAGACCTACAACTGCAGCAGCAGCAGAAGCAGCAGCAACAACAACAACATCATCTAAAAGGCAGAAGAAAATAGCAAAAAAAAAATTAAGTAAAATCAAAAAGCGAAAAGGCCATTTAGTAAATGTTTCGTAGAACTTTGCAATTTCTATTTTATTTTGCAATCTGCGTAAAGATAAAAAATGCAAAAATTAAAAATTTTTCTGTAAAACAACAAGAAACCACAAAGAACGGAAAAAAAAACCCTTAAAACTCAATGAACAAAATAATGTTGCAATCCAAGACGCAAGCAGATAAAGAAGATAAAGAACAGCATGAACAATATAATGAATGCTAAGCGAAAGGACAAAAAGGTTAATGACAAAAAAAAAAAAAAAAAAAAAACAAATAACAGAAAACAATTGCTGTAAATAAGAGAGAAAATGAAAAAAAATTAGAAAAGAAAATTAATGATGGCTTGAAATCTAATAACTATATACCTGAAGCAACAAAACAAACAAACAGATAAACAAACAAAATCAACACATAATTGTTAAACAAAAACACATACAAAAAAAAAACTAAAACGTAAAAAAAAAAAAAAAAAAACTAAAGAACAAAAGTAAAAAAAATAAGCAAATATTAAAAAGTAAATATAAAAATTAATGCAAACATCGCTTTCGGCAAACCAAATGAAATTGTGTTAAGAATTAAATCAAAAACCAATAGACAAAAAAAATAAAAAAAAAAAAAAAAACTAAAAAGCAAATTCGCTCAGAAAAACAAAAACACAACCAAAAAAAAAAACCGATTATATTTTTTACATACATTTTTTTTTTTCTTCATCTACTTTCATTTCTTGACAAAAATATATATATGCAATATGTGTATATGTAAAATATATCTATATATTTGTCTCAATATATACAGATATAGTTTACATGCATGCATATATATATATATATATATATATATATCTATAATTGTAATTGATGAAAAATCTTTTGTCTTTATATATATAAATGTATATATATATATATTTATCAAAATTTTAAATGAAATTTTATTTATCTCCAATTTATTTGCGATTTGCCTTTAGGCTTGATCAATCAATCAATCGTTCAATTCTCAATATTGACTGCAAAATTCGAATATTTGGTTTGCCGAAAAAAACATGTCGAAATGATGGTTGTGGATAGAGAAAAATAAATTCAAGTATATAAAAAAAAAAAAAAAATGAAATTAGAAAAAAAAAAACACCAAGAAAAAGAACTGCAAAAGAAAATCTGCGAAATGCCGTAGCAGCAGCAGCAGAAGTAGCAGCAACAGCAGCAGTAGCAGCAACAAGTATAAAGTCAACTAGAAAAAGAAAAGAAAAACAGAAAAAAACGAAATGAAAGCAAAGGAAATGAAAATGAAAATAAGAAAGAGAAGAAAAAAAATTACTCATTTTCATTTTCAAAACCTTTATTTAAAAGTTCTACGCGATTTATGCAATGTATATTTCATTATATATATTTCATAAAAAAGAGTTTGAAAAAGAAAAAGAAAAAAACATATTGGATTCTCTAAGAGTGTGGGGTGCAAAAATAGGGGGAAGACGAAGCTACTGCAGTTAACATAAATACAAACACACAAACACGCAATACATAACAGTAAAAGGGGGAAAATAGAGAGAGAAAGAGCGTGAGTAAAAGAGAGAAAGAAAATGATAAGCTTTTAGAAAATTGATTGAAAAAAATATAGTTTATTATAATAATAAAAGAAAAAGATGAAAAAAAAAATGAGAAAAATTGTGGCGAAGCAAAGTGAAAAGAACAAACTAACAAAAAAAATATAAAATAAAGAGAAATATAAGAAATACAAAGTAAAAACTAAACAAAAAGAAAAAAAAAAACACTGAAGCTGCATTGTGAAACGTACTTATGATAAATGCTAGCAAATAATTACAAATTATAATGAATGAGCATATAGAGCACGAGAACACCAACAAAAAAAAAAAAAAAAAACAACAACAACACTAACAACACTTGAAGTAGTAGAAAATGAAAAAGATGATGATACTACCTTAGAAATTTGTTTTTTTTTATTATTATTATTATTATTATCATTATTATTTATATATATATATATATAAATATATAGTTCGCTTTTTTGTTTTCGCAATCCAAAAAAACTAGTCTCAAATTTTTACTAAAATACGAAGGAAACTTAATACAAAAACAACAAAAATAATAAGAAAAAAAAAACAACCTTGTTTAAGATATTTATATATCTATATATATATAAATATATATATGTATATATAATCTTATATTCATATATATAATTTTATTTTTTTTTTGTCAATTTATTTATATATTTAGTTGAAATTGTTTATTTGTGCACTTTTTAGGACCTTTGCCTCCCCAATTGCCCCTTTGTCGTCGTGACCGTGTTGTTTTTTTTTTATCCCTTTGTTGCCTATTTATTATTTATATAATTTATTTATTTATATTTATTTATTGTTTTCGATATATATATATACATATATATTTTGTTTTTTTTTTTTAAATTATGTAAAATCTAAACTAAAGAAAAAAAAAATGAAAGAAAATGTGTACATAAAAAGAAAGTAAATCGAAACGAGCGACAACAACAACAAAAACAATATACACCTTACCTACCTACATACAAACTACTTACTACTATATAACAAAATACACTTACACACACACACATACACAGCAAAAATGATAAAAACAAGAAACTAAACTAAAAAAAAAAGATACAAGACACATTATTTATTTATTTGTAAAAGAAACAACAACAAAACAAACAACAACAACAACTACTATATATATATATATATTTTTTCTGGCTTAACTATTAGTTACAATTATAATTGTTGGATATTTTACTAACGTTACAAACAAAAAAAAAAAAAAAAAAATGATAACGAAATATAAAATGCAAAAAAAAAAACAAAACATCTAAAAAAAATAAAAATTGTAGTTTTTATTTTTTATTGAAACAAAAGAGAGAAATGGAGAGGATGAAGGGGGTTTTGATAGAACAAATTTTCGAGCAAAATACAGGGTATTGCTCAGTTGATTGTATTCAGTTTTCAAGTATTAATCTATTCATTTCGCACAGAAGAAGGCGCGATAGTCGTGTATCACAATTAGCCTGATCGGTTCACTATATTATATATATATATATATGTATATGCTACGATAAGCAACGATCATCCGTATACTGTAAGTCATACATGACGTATACATGTCAGCAAAATTTAAATCAGAGCACTATATCATTCAATTAAAGAAATTTCAAGAAATTTTTTTAATAAATATTTTTAGCACTAAAAGCGCAACAACAAAAATGCAGCTATGAAATACCTGACGAATAGTAGAAGCGTGCTAGCAAGCTCTGTTAATTTACATAACTTTCTCAATATACATAAATCTGTTAATTAACATAGCGCTGTTAAATAAACATTTGATGCAGCTACTTGCTGCCAGTTTCTATTTGCAAAAATGCATGGATTTTGGGCTTACACATGAACTGAATTATATTTGACGGTTTGGTGGTAACGGAAATTTAAATTTATTAACTTCGTTTAATTGTTAAAAATGGATAAGACTTTCATGTTTTGATTCTGTATATAAGTGTATATATACTCTGAATATCTCGAAATAGATATTTAGCATGCCGGAAATAGATTTGCTTTCTTTTTGCTCTAATTAATTTCTAAATAAATATTAACATTATAAAAAGCGTTTGTTTAACAAGTTTTATTTTTATTTTTATTTTAAAAATATATAACTCCTCCACATTATTATTATTTTTAAAATAATTATTTTTATTTTTATCATATCAGAACTTTATAAGAACTTTTAAGTTATCGAATGCAGTAAATGCACATTCACACACACACACACACACAGTCGGCCGAATGAAAATTGATCGATTTTTAGCTGCATTTGCGAAAATATCGAGAGCGAAAGTGAAAGCATCAGCTGCAAAACTTGACATACGAAAAAATATATATATATGGTACATATGTATATATAGATGCAAAATAAAGCCAGCTGATCGGCAACATATGTACATATATACATATATGATGTACATACATATATAAAGCAAATTGACTAAAAATATATAGATATATATATGTATATGTATATATTATCGGTCGCATAATATGTGTTCAAACAATTTATAAAATATATATATATATCAAATTATACCAAAATTACTCTGATAATGATTGAAGATACCTTACACCTTACTATGCTGCCTAATTATGTAATCTCTGTATCTATGTATATGTATATGTATTTATGTGTGTGTGTGTATCTGCGTGTGTAATGCGACTTTGAGGTTTCGTAACTAGTAACTAACAAAAAAAAATGATGCAAATAATATTATTACAAAATATATAAGAACTATATAGAGTTTCTATCAATATTCATATATCTGTATATCTGTATCTGTATGTCTATATATCTATTTGTCTATCTGTCTGTCTGTCTGTCTGTATGCTTATCTGTATATCTGTATATCTGCCTATCTGTCTTTTACTTTGTACAATGTTATGTTATAGTAGTAGTTATAGTCCAACAATAGCGACGGCTGTATCTATGATCATCTATGATTTGCTTCGGATTATTGCTTCTTTTTGTTTTTATAGTTTTCATTTATCTATAAATTATTGTTGAAGTGATATCCGATATATGTATTCCCAGTATTCCAATAGATCTTCAAACAATATTCCTAATTTAATATTCCACTTTAATTCTTCGCTTAATTTTTGTGTTTGTTTGTTTTTTTTTTGGTTTTTTTGTTTTTAAGTTTTTTAAGTTTTTTGTATTATGATTGCATGCAGCATTCCGTTTGATCGTGCAAACACATATTATTTTTCTTCGTTAACAAAATCAAATACATAAATTTTGCCCGTCATTTATCAAAATCAACAAATTGTCATCTTTAACTCTTTAACTCATATTTTTTCTTTTCTTTTTTTTTTTTTAGTTTCTTGCCACTTTTTGACTTTTGATTGGCAACATCAACGTTCCGACGCAAATATAATAATTAGGGCATAGGCATGATATATATAGGATGGATGCTATTAGAGAACAATAGGGGGAACACAACAATTGGCATTCAACAGAATCGTTCTGTTATCGGATGCGCCCCATAGCCAGAGATCATTTATTGCTTCCATCCTTATGAGCTTTAGAATTAGCTCGAGTCGCTTTCGTATCCTCATACATTTTCATCAATTGACTTTTCGTTGGCATTGGCTTAATGTGTCCCCATTGTACTAGATATTTAATAGATACCGTAGTGCCACCTATGTATAAGAGAAATTAGTAAAATATATAGTAGTTTATCATTAAGACAATGGGCTACTTACCAAGCGTAACTGCATAACGTATGGGCGTGGCAACCTTATAGCATAGATATGCAATGGCATAGTGGCCCATATTTGAACCTTGGACCTTTTCAATTATTGTTTCACTTAGATGCATATATTGTAGCAAGGCAGGAACATCAACGCCACTGAAATAGATAAAAGGTACAAAAGAAAGTCAATGATTATAGCTTGAAGATAGATTGATAGATAGATGGATATTTACCTTTGCGATAGATAATAGAAACCGCCAAACCAGCCAATAGATGTAATGACATGCACCGGTATTAGAACATACCAATATTGTTTATACATATGCTTAAATTTAGCAAATAAACCCATATTGGCTGCCTCGCCAAATAGTACATTCGTATTGGTGGATACGGACTCTGTTGATGATGATGATGTTGTTGATGATGATGATGATGATTTTGTATCAGTTTTATTTGCACTATGACATGTTGCTGTTGATTTTGTGCTGAGCCTTGCATAATTACGATAATTTGTTACTAAAAGTGGCGATAATATTGTTGTGGCCGTTGTTGTTGCTGCTGATGCTGCCGATGCTGCTATTGTTGTTGGTGTTGGTGTTGCTGATGTCAAAGCACTTGAAGATTTATTAACATTTACGAAAAAGCTTAGGCATCGAGGATTTAGAATAAATTTATGATTGCTGGCCGTAATACGCGTTAATAATCGTAGACAAATGATACCATTTCCATTACCAAAACCGATGCTACTGCTGCTGCTGCTGCTGCAACTGCTGCTGTTCCCAATGCGGCCAATAATTCTGCTGCCACAGCCACTGGTTGTGACTAGTAGGCGCGTTAATAGACCAACTGTTACCATGTCTAATTAGAAAAATTGATGGGATATATTTATTTATTTATATTTATATTTATATTAATATTACCGTTGGATTGTTTCAAATCAGCTTCTTAACAAATAAATTTTATTTCATTTATATCTTTTCTGTGGTAATTTTCTTTACGAATTCAATTCTGTTATTTCAACTGATAAATGAAACGTTTACTTGCGGGCATGTGTGTTTCTGTGTCTGTGTGTAGTTTTTTTTACTTTTTTTTTTCTATTTTAAATATACATATATATAAATCTTTTACACTTTCACACACACCGTTTTTTTTTCTGTTTCTTATTCTTATTTAACCCGGCACAATTTCACCTGCTGATTGGAGATCAGCTCGTGACCAATTAATTTGTGGTATTACAATTATGAAATATTACGAATACTGTCGACACATTAAATTTCTGTGAAATAATCCATTTATACATTAATATACATTACAAAACAAAACAAATAAGTGTATGAATTGATTAATCTGACTTAAATAGAAATCTATTGTGATCACAAAAATTATTGATATACAAATATGCTATGCACGTTATATACAAAAGACACGATTTCATCACTAATTTCTTATGGCATTGCCAGATTGGCAAGCAACGATACAGCTGACGCAACAGTTACACGTGTGTCAAGTTGGCAACGCGACAACACTAAATTTTTTTTTTAAATATACACAACTATCAATATATCGATAGTTAGATATAATTGTTGTACTATTTTGTTGTACTCATTTCAATTTAGCTCCCAGTGTGGCGCATTCGCAAAACAATTTTGTATTTGCTTTTGTAGCGTTATTCTTAAAGCCGGTAGATTCATAAGAAACCAAAGAGGAACAGCATGTCTGCTGCAACTGGTGAATTATCCAAGAAGTAAGTACATGTGCATGCAACAATTGCAATTAATTCGCAAAAGTCGAATGCCAACAAAGCGCCAACTGTGAGGTTAAGTTGAACTCCCTCCTGTGTTCTCTCTACGGTTAAAGCGTTGTTCGTCATCATCATCAGCTGCAAAATTAAATTTCCCAAATGAAATAAAATGTTTGCACGTTGTGCATTAAAGCAGCTTATATTGCTATCATCGAATATCACAATAAGATGTCAAACAATACGTTTTCATCGTATATCCAGCGTTCAGCTGGCACCAAGCAAAGCAACAAAACTGTTGGTATCATAACAATTCGCATTAGTTTTATTTCTTCCCATATTTATATCATAATCTAATTGGAATTCTCCACTCCATATTTTATTTGCAGTGAGCTTAAACGTCGCCTGAAAGCCGAACAAAAGGCTAAGGAAAAAGCTGAAAAAGATGCAACGCGTGCAGCAACTGCTGCCGCTGCCCCAGAAGCCGGTCAAAAGAAAAAATCAGCTGCCGAACTCGAAGAAGAAATTTCACCAAATGAATATTTTAAACTACGCTCTGGAGCAGTTGCTGAATTGAAGCAAACACCAGAAAATCATCCATATCCACATAAATTCAATGTAAGCATCTCATTGGAAAACTTTATTGAGAAATATGCCAATCTTAAGGATGGTGAAACATTGGATGATGTCAATTTAAGTGTTGCTGGACGTATTCATGCCATACGTGAGTCTGGTGCCAAGCTCATCTTCTATGATCTACGCGGTGAAGGTGTCAAGCTTCAAGTGATGGCTAGTGCCAAGTCCTATAAAAATGAAACTGCCTTTGAATTGGATACAGCAAAATTACGTCGTGGTGATATCATTGGTGTACAGGGTCATCCTGGCAAGACCAAGAAGGGTGAATTATCCATAATGCCAACGGAATTGAAACTTTTATCGCCATGTCTGCATATGTTGCCGCATTTGCATTTTGGTCTTAAAGACAAAGAGACACGCTATCGTCAGCGTTATCTAGACTTGATACTTAACAATAGAGTTCGTGAAACTTTCCAGATACGTGCAAAGGTAATATATTAACATTAAGCTAATATTTATATATAAAAATATGTCATCTCTTATCTTATTCTGCTGAAATAGATCATTTCATATGTACGTCAATTTCTGGATCGTTTGGGTTTCCTTGAAATAGAAACGCCAATGATGAATATGATAGCCGGTGGTGCAACTGCCAAACCATTTGTTACACATCATAATGAACTTAAAATGGATTTATTTATGCGTATTGCACCAGAATTATATCATAAAATGCTTGTCGTTGGCGGCCTAGATCGTGTCTATGAAATTGGACGACAGTTTCGTAATGAAGGCATCGATTTAACACATAATCCAGAATTTACAACATGTGAATTTTATATGGCATATGCTGATTATTATGATCTTATCGAGATCACCGAACAAATGATATCGGGCATGGTTAAAGCCATACATGGTTCATATAAAATTAAATATCATCCTGATGGTCCCGATGGACCAGAACAAGATATTGATTTTACGCCACCATTTAAACGTGTCTCAATGATTAAAACGCTCGAAGAGAAACTCCAAGTGAAATTCCCATCAGCAGATACATTTAATACTCGCGAAACCAATGAATTTTTATCACAATTATGCATTAAACATCAAGTTGAATGTCCAGCACCACGTACAACAGCACGTCTATTGGATAAATTGGTTGGTGATTTCATTGAGGAGACATGTATTAATCCTACATTCATTTGTGAGCATCCACAAATTATGTCACCATTGGCTAAATATCATCGTAGTGTGCCCGGGCTGACGGAACGCTTTGAGTTGTTTGTGGCCAAGAAAGAAGTATGCAATGCATATACAGAATTAAATGATCCGGTGGTGCAACGTGAACGTTTCGAGCAACAGGCGAGTGATAAGGCTGCTGGTGATGATGAAGCTCAAATGGTTGATGAGAACTTTTGTACAGCACTTGAATATGGTTTGCCACCAACTGGCGGCTGGGGCATGGGCATTGATCGTCTCACAATGTTCCTTACCGACTCTAATAACATTAAGGTAAGCTTTCGATATTTCACATTTGTTTGCATTTCTTTAACATTAAATTTAACATTTACTTTGTAGGAAGTGCTACTGTTCCCTGCCATGAAACCAGAGGAAGCAAATCGTACGCCAGCTGCAAATGCAGCTCCAGCAGCAGTTGAAAAGTAATAGAAGATTACTTGAAGAAGTTACTCCCGATTATGACCTCAATACAAAACAAACAAAAACAATAAGTCTTGTCCAAACACTAATCGATGTGTTTTTCTTTTTCTAACTATTTTTTTTTTCTCTGTTGCGCCTTTAAATTATTCATTGAATAAAAAAAATTAAAAACACATTTGATATTAATTTTCATTTTGCTCTGCTTTGTTTTTACTTTTTTTTTGTTCTTTGTTTTTAATTTGTTTCTTATTTTTTTTTTTTTTTAAATACAAACTTAAAATGATAAATATATACATATTTACATATACATATATATATATATATATTTACAGACTTCATTCATAGATATCTTTTTCTTTAATTTTTCACTTTTCTCTTATGGTTTCACTTTTCTCTTAATATTTTATTCTTTTGGAATTCTTTTTCAATGTTTTTTTTTTTTGTTTTTTTTTTGTTTTTTTTTTTTGGTAATCATATAAAATGAAATTCATTTTGTCAACATAAAGTAAAAAAAAAAAAAAAAATAATACAATTTTTACCCATTTCCTTTGGGTAATATTTGCAATTGTCCAACTATAAAACTAGAAAATGCTTAATATTTAAACAAACTAAAAATAATTATAATATTTATATTCGTGATTCCAATCATCTTTTTACCATTTGTCTTTTCACGTTTGTGAGTCCTTTTATGTATGTGTGAGAAACACTGCAATGTGTATGTGTATGTGTGTGTGTCTGGCAGCCACTGCAATATATATGAGACAGACTGTAAAAGTCTGCTGTGTATGTATAGTTGTGTATGAATGCTGCTGCATCCGTACTCAAAAGTCCGGCTCATCGGTTGGTCTTTTGTAGACACGCCCCTTTTTCTTCATGTATTGATTGATGAAATTGTATGATTTATGCTTGACCGAGTCAGTGCAGGCAAATGGATTTCCGGTTGCCTCGCAGTAGCGCATCTCTTTGGTGGTTATATGATGGCTCAGCTGCAAAGGAAAGATAAAGATAAAACTTGTTTTGTAGAACATAATCCCTCCTTGCCATAATGTGTTAATATATATATATATATAGTCTTAATCAGAATCAACATCAGAATCGGAATACATTCCATTATTCTATTTCATGCCAAGTAAGTCTCTTCGCAGTTTGAAAGTTATATGAATCAAATTTGATATAGATAGACACCCCCTAAAGAAGTAAAAGAAACACCCGATCGTACAACTATATAGTATATGCATATGGCTGTCATGGCGACGCTTGGTAGCAACATTCATTTATTATGTGCAAAACTATTTTTATTTTATATTAAGCTTCTTTTCGATAGTAAATTATAGAATTTTGATTTTGATTAAGAGAATTTTTCAAAATCAAGGCGGGACAGCAATATTATATCTCCCATAGACACAAACTGTCGACAGTGCTAGATCAGTGGTAAACCCCATAAAGTATATATAGTATATATATATATTTAATCAGCAACAAGAACAGATTCTATATATATCTGCATATGCGTGTCTATTCGCCTGTCGCTCTAGTATTGAAACTATCTTAATGAAACTTGACATGCATACTTTCTATGACCAATAGCTATATATTAATCGAAACTGTACGGATCGTATCACTAAATCCCATAGCTGTCACTGAAATTGTATTTATTTTTTAAAGATTTTCATTCAATTCGACTAAGACTAGCAGAATGACAAATTATACATATCCAGCAAAATTTGGATCGTACCATCGTATATCATAAAGCATAGGAACGATCAAAATATAAAAATTACATTAAATTAATTAACGTGAACAATTTCTAAGACTATTTTCGATTGATTGAAAGATGTCATACAAATTTTATCTAAACTTTATACAAGTCTGACGACTATATCTATATATGTATATCATATAGCTACTATAGAAACTAAACGTTGAGTTATCCCATTAGACTAAGATTTGGAAAAGTTAAGAGATTCGAATTTAATGACTTACTCGCTTAATAAGGAACTTGTAATCCTCATCGCTAGTGATGCGTCCTAGTTGGCAGCTCTCCTTACGATATGGACGTAAATATTCAGCGACATGGCCGCTAATTACAAATCGAAATTTTTCACAAGCATCGCGTCCACTTGAGGTGCTCAACAAGCTGTAAATCAAATCAAAGATAAAATAAAATTAATAGATATTACAATAAAATATCAGATAGATCTGATATATGTATATATATATATATTATATATATATATTAGTATTATTATTGATTATATGTAGAAATATTTATATAAACTTACGAATCACGCTTTTTATCATTTCGTTCACTGCGATGTTTCTTTTGTATATCCTCAGGAATGTGTTGCGGCGGCATTGGTAACTTGCGCTTGGCGCCCAATAATTTCTCTATTTCAGCAGCAGCAGCTTCTGCTGCTCCTGCCGCAGCTGCAACTGTTTGTGCTGTTGTTGCTACCGTTCCTGCTGCTGATCCTACTGCTGATCCTGCTGTTGATCCTGGTACTATTTGTGGTGCTGCGGCAACTGTTTCTGCTGCTGTTGCAACTGTTCCTGCTGCTGATTTACTGGTGCTTGGCTGCACATTGAGACTATTTATTGATGATGATGTTGCATGCTGACGTGAATGCTGCATAAAGCCTAATCCCATGGGTTTCAATTCATCGACATGCGTCGTTATCTTTTCATCATTTACAATGGCATCGAGCAACGGTAAAGTTGTTGTTGCTGAATTGTTGCTGGAAGTTAAATCAATATCTTCATCCGATGAATATAAATAACTTTGTATGATTAATGAATTATCCGCTGCTGATGCTGATCCCGATGTTGATGATGATGATGAAATGTGAATGCCACCCACAGCACCTTCTAATTCTATTTCGTCATTAGATGCCGTTGTCGTTGCAGCGACAGTTGTTGTTGTTGCTGTTGCTGTTGTTGCCTCGAGACGTTTACGACGATAAATCTCTTTGCGACGTCGTATTTTCTCTTTATTCTCTTTATATTTAAGAGATTCAGATTGATTATATAAACGATCCTCATCACGTCGTGGACTTATTAAACGCACCGATGCTAATTTATTATGTCGCATTTCACGTCGTTCCTTAATCTTAGCCTCAATATATAATGATAATGATTTATCACTCAATGTTTTTACATAATCAATGTCAATATGAATTAATTGATCAACAATAAAATCTTCATCATCATCCTTTTTCTCATTCTTATTCTCATCCTTATCCTTATCCTTATCGCTATCATTCTCAGTCTCATCGGGTGAATCAATTAATTTTTGTTTACGTTGCTCAGCACTTGGTGGTTCCCATTGTGAGATACGATCACGTAAATTATAATAATAAATTTGTCCATCAGACGTAACATTCCAATGCCATGAATCTGGTAATGGTTCAACATGCGCTGGTAATTTATATTTCATAGCTACTTTTGTTGTTCCCGTTCCTGTTGTTGTTGGTGGTCCTGTTGTTGTTGGTGTTCCTGTTGGTGTTGGTGGCAAATTATTGGGTGATTCTTGCAATTTATATGGACCACAACGTGAGGGTGTTGCAACTGGTTTATCATCAGCATTGAACCATTCATTCGTATCCATATTCTGATAGAATGGCAATTGCTTTGGATCACTATTGATATCGGCACCAAAATATTCACAACGTACTTCATGTTCACGGGATGCCACATTGCAGACACGTTTCTCGGCCTCATCCTGTGCAACCTTATGTATGGAAAGAGAAGAAAAATCTAACGTTTAGTCTATCACTATAATTATATTATTGCCGAGTGTATATTAATTTTGGACAAAAGTTTGTAACGCCCCTTAAGAGACGTGGCAGACCCAACAAAGTATATATATTCTTGATCAGACAGGAGACAGCAGAATCCAAACCGGCATGTCTGTATGTCAGTCTGTCCTGTGGGTCACCAACCCATAACTGTTTGGAGTAAAATTTGGTAGTAGCTCATATTATGGAGTCTGACTGGAGACTATATATTTTTTTTCTGGTACCACGGAAACCCAAGAGTCCGTGGACTGTTCTATGCCCTTCTTACAGGTTGCGGTCTTTCGTAGAGTATCGTGCCGGAGAACATGTAGATCGGCGTGGAGTTGCGTTTAACAACCGGTTGCCGTGATACCATAGATCTTCAGAGCCTCACCTCACACAAAGGAAGAAGTTCCCAACCTAAACAAGTTGCCACTTCATTTGGTACCTGATGAGTCTATTCCAAGGGGGCGCTGATTGACGCTTTGTTTTAGTATCCCTGTGCTCGGGGACCGTGAGATTAAGCCATCACGGCAGGTGTTCTCGTAAAACACTTGGCTTTTATCAGTCAGTCTGTTCGTCAATTTCAATCTAAATTAGTCTCTTAGTTTATCAGATTGAAACTTGACAGACATACGCCCTATACCCATAGGTTGTATATAAGTCGGAATCGTTCGAATTGGACTACTATATCAAATAGTTGTCATAGGAACAATTTTCGTCCGAAAATGGAGTTTTTCTATGTAAAGTTTTCTTCCAAAATTGCAAAGGGCAACCAAAGATAACTTTACTTACCTTACGCTCAAAGAGTGAACGTCTCATTTCCTTAGTTATAGTGCGACGCGCATCGTTATGTGGTTCCGAGCGACGCCTGAGATCAGTTTTATTATTGTTGTTGCCAGTATATTGAGTTGTTGCACCAGTAGGAGTAGTAGCAGCAGCACTTCTATCATTTTCATTATTTGCATTACGTTCCTTTAGCTGCATGTTGCTATGTTTGCTGTTGCTGCTGTTGTTGCTGTTGCTATTGTTTTTGTTGTTGTTGTTGTTGCTGATGCAAATGTTGCCATTGCTGCTCATACGTTGTGCATTTGTTTTACGATTATTTGTCGTCATCATCGTATCCCGACGAAAACGATCCTGCCGATAGCGATCAGTGTTATGTGTTGCTAAGCAACTGTTGCTATTGCTATCCTCTAATGTTGCAGTTACACCATGATATTGTTCCAATTGCAATTGATCAGCTTCCCTTTCATGCACCTTCATCTGTTCAATACGTTCACGTTTTGGTATACGAAATATCTCAGGCAATGAATTCCATTTCTGCAACAGTTTCATTAAACGTTCCTGCACTTGCACATTGCATGGAGCAGCTGCTGCTGCTGCTGCTGTTAATGTTGATGTTGCTGCTACTGTTGCTATTACATTATCTTTGCTCCATTGCTCGACACATTGATAGATGCGACTATCCTTTAACATAGTACGATGTGGTACTGGCAATGATTCCATTGCCTCAATTAATGCCACACGCAACAATTGATCAGTGCCACTTTCACTAATCCAAGCATGCAACAATCGTAATCCATGATAGTCAAGAAATAGACGACGACATGGTAATTCTCCACGTGTTAGTACACCTAACAATTGTAGGCGTGTCTGCAGCAGCTTAGCACGGACCATGCAACGTGAAAAACGTAAGGTGTCCGCTTGATTTTTTAAGCCACTGTGATTTAATAGTGTCAATTGTTGTAATACATCTGGATCCTCATAGAGTTGTTTCATGGCAACATGTACATTTGCTGTTGGCGCCATAGTTGCTGCTGTTGCAACAGTTGTTATAGTTGCAGTGGCAGTTGCTGTGGCAATTGCAGTGGCAGTTGTAGTGGACATTGCAGTTGTAGCATCAGCAGTTGCCGTTGCCGTTGCCGATGTTGTAGCACTAGCAACAGCTGTTACGGCACCAGTTGATGTTGCTTCGCTAGCAGCTGCAAAAGTAGTTTCCACTGTGACTGTTGCTGTGGCAGCAGCTACAACTGTTGCACTACCACTGTCATTGCCATTGCCATTGTCATTGCCATTGGCATTGTCATTGCCATTGCCACTGGCACTGGCACTGCAACTACCACTGCCAGCCGATGGTGGCAACAAGCGTCCAGCTTTATATTCACGATCTTTTGCCTTTGGTTGCTCCTTGCGTTGTTTACGTTGTGTTGTTGCCGTATTAGCTGTTGCTGCTGCTACTGGTGTCTTCACTTGCTTTGCCAACTGTTTGCCTTTGCTTTTGCTCAATTTTCCACGTTTAGATGAACGCAATTTATCAACATCATCCTCAACATGTTGCTCAACATCTGTTTCAAATTCAGCCGTCGAAGTTACATCTGCCGCTGCATTAACTGCCGCTTGTTGCTCAGAGCCGCCACCACCACTAGCAGCACCACCATCATCTGAATCAGGCTCACCACCAATCCAGCCACGACATGTTAATGCCTCACAATAACATGGCTGTGCATCACGTCCATAGCGTTGATATTGATAATCAAATGTTATCTCCTCCCCCGCAGCAATTGGCTTAAGACTAAAGAAACCAATGCGTAGCTCACCATTAACAGTCCATTTCTGTGTCTCAGCATTCGGATCACAGCTATGATTAATATAACGTGATATATTACCCTTGGCCGTAGCATCGATAATTGCCTCGCCGCGTAATGCCATAAAATAATAATGACGATTACGATCCTTGCAATATAAATGTTGACGACGTTCAAATTCCTCATTATCAATAACTTCACCAACATATTCCATAATAAATTCACCCGTTGGTATTGGCAGTTCAGCCGTAATGCCACAACCTTTTTTCTCAGTGTGAAAGACACGACAGGGCCAACATTGATGCTGTTGAAAACGTTTATTTGTGCAACGTTCACCATAACTGCACAGTGGTCCACATTCAATCATAAGCATACGATTAATACAACCAGCACCACAATATTGATGACCCAATGTGCCATCATCATCGGCACTTAGATAACAATCACATTGCATTTCAGCATTCTCTTGGCTAACCTGACGTGCACAGCGATAATAATTGTCACGTAAGACATGGAAAGTATTGAGTCCTTGATGGCGCAGGAAACGTTCATTGATAGCATCAATTTGTGCCAATTCGGCCAATTGTTCATCCATGCTAATACTGGATCGGTTTAAGGCATGTGTTATGTTACGTAGCATTAATAAATTTGTTTTTGTTGCTTGTGGTTTTTGTTTAATGCGATGCGAGCGTCGCACAGCGCCGCTGCCGCTGCCGCTACTATTGCTGCTAATAGTTGATAATGTTGTAACATTTTCAGTGCAGCATAAACTTGTATTATTATTGTTGTTATTGTTATTGTTATTGTTTGGTTGTGGCGATGATGCTGGCGTTGTAGCAGGTGTTTCTATATTTGCCACACGCTGCGCAAATTCATCTTCAGTTTGTTCCTTCTGCTGCTGATGCTCTTCATCATCATCATCATGTTCAAGCAATGTAACGTCATTTTCTATAAATTTCAGTGTTTCATGCGTCTCCAGCTCAGCTGTTGGTGTTGTAAAGACCCCGCTGTCCATTGTTACCAATGTTGACATTTCACATTTTTTCCCCGTTCGACGCTTAACGCCAACAGCAGCAGCACCACTGCCATTGGAATCTGTTGAATTTTGACGTTGCTGTTGCTGCTCCTGCTGTTGCTGTTGTTTAGCTGTTCCTTTTTTTGCTTTTGTTTGTGTTTTGCCTTTGGGCATAGTTTTACTGGCAGCTTCCTGTGACTTGCTGCTGCACGTCTCTTGCTGTTTCTTGCTTATAGTTTTCTTCTTATTGTTTGGTTTTGGCTTCTTTTTTGGCTTCTCGGCAGCAATTGCGGCTTCAGCTGTTGCTGTGTTAGTTGTTCCTACTGCTGCTGCTGCTGCTGTATCTTCAGCTTTAACTGCTGCTGCTGCTGCTCTTAAGAGATTCAATTCCTTGTACATGGCATCACAAACAATACTAGATTTCTGAGATTTCTTTAAGTTTAATGTTCTGGCAGTTGTTCCTGCTGCAGTACCAACAGTTGCAGTCAGCAGCTTTGCTTCTACTTCTTCATCTATTGGCGGCTGCAGCTGTTGTTGCTCCATAGGCATTTGTTTTTGTTGTTGTTGCTTCTTTTGCAGCTCCTCGCACTGTTTGTTGTACTTTTCCATTTGCTGTTGCGTCTGCTTCTTTGTCTCTATAGCCTCATGCAGCAGCAAGGCATCCTTTATATCCTTATCCTTTGGTATATTCTTAACTATTGCTGTATTATTATTGTCAATGCGGCTAAGCAATTGCTCAGTCAATCTTTCCAATTTAACAACGGGATCTGGCACAAATTCTATGATGGCCATGACATCCGGCACTTGTGGCATTAATATATCTAATTGTGGCATTGATGCAACATCAACATCAACTGCAACTGTATTTAAATTTGTCGAGTTAGCGCGAAGCATATCGCGGCTGCTGTTGCTATTCTCGACGAGATCAATGATTGCATTTTCATGCTCTTCGTTTACTTTATCTTCATCTCCATCTCCATCTCCATCTACTTCTACCTCATCATCATGATCATCCTCTACGGCTTTAAGTATACAGTCAGTACTCTTTGCCGCTATCTCAGCGAATGTTTCCTCCAATGTCATGTTACTATGATTATTATCCAATTTCTGTCTGCCACGTTTGCTGCGTCGCGTTTCACAAGTTGTTTTTAGTTGTCTCATTAACTCCAGTTCAGTCTTTGATTCATATAAATTTGAATTTGATGTTACTGTTCCTGATGATCTTGTTGTATAGGATGAATTTGAATTACCACAAGAATTAACATAATAATCAATATCATTATCATCATCATTGACTGACCAAAGTTTTGGCATCTCATTGAGCAGCTGCATCATTAGCTCTGATTTCTTTAATTCCTTCTCTTTCTCCTTCTCTTTCTCCAATTGCCTTTTTGTTTTCTTCTCCTGCTTCCCTTCAGCTTTGGGAAATATAGAATTAAAGCTGCAACCTTTCTTTTTCTTAGTGGCCATTGTTGTGGTGACTTTTGCATCAACATCTCTTTGTACTTCTTTAAATATTATTGGCGAACTGGAATCATCAATATCAACAACATGATCATCCTTATTTCCATTCGCTGGCAGTAACATTTTTATATCAATTTCAGTCTCTTTTTGATTCAGCTGACCATCCCCATCCCCATCCCCATCCCCATCCCCATATCCATACACATTTCCATCCGCATTGTTGTTGCAAGCTTGAGGCATTTTAATGCGTTTCACATTGACACGAAATTTGGTTTTACCTAATTTCTTTAGCTGTGCCAGAGCATCTTCAGTGTGACTGGTCAACGATGTGGAATTTGAGGATCTAGTGCTAATGGTGGTAGGATTGGTATTGGTTACATTTATAGTTTTTGATGCTGCAACAGTTGCAGTCTTAGATTCGAGTTTTGGCAGTGATTTACGTGGTCGTCCACGTTTACGTGGAATGGTCAATGATGTTGAGGCTGAGGCTGCTGCTGAGACTGCTGATGCTGCTGCTGATGATGTTGATGCTAATGCTGCATTATTAGCAATTTTTGCCAATTTCAGCTGTCGTCGCAAATCTGCACTGATGTTGCCCGTGCTGCAGTCAGTTAGCAGCACTATTGGATATTGCTTTCGTATCGATTTGGCAAAGATCTCAGCTGGCGGTGGCATGGCCTGGCGTTTAACATTTTCTACGGCAGGCTTGGATTCAGTCGAACAGTCATCTAGGATGGCCAATGGATGATTACTGGAAGTTACTGCTTTAAATTCAGCACGTGCTTCAGATTTATTTAGTTTTCGATTTTTACTGAGCAAATCGCGTACATCGAATTTTATTATTTTCTTACGTGAGCTACGGCGACGTTCGTTGCATGTTCCGGATGCGTTGAGCTCATATTCGGTCTCAGCCATGGACTCTTCTTCAGCTGTACTTTCCGACTCTGCGTCCACCTCTGCCTCAACTGCAGTCTCTGCCATTGTCTTTTCAGTCTCTGCTAACTTCACTGTCTCAGTCTCATTTTTTGCCGACGCTGCTGCAGTTTCATGTGCGCCGTTAATAACTTTAATTTGCCGCCCATGATATTTGCGCGTCGGTTTTGACGCTGATTTTTCCGTTTCGTTTGAAGTCGGCTCTTCCATTGAATTGGTTTTGGCGTTGGCGCCAAAATCAATGTGTATATCGCCTCTTTTTATTTCAAGCCGGCACAAATTTACGTTACTTTTTTTGTAGTTGTTGTTGCTATTGCTGCTGTCACAATACAAAATATTAATTAACGGCAAAATAAAATAGAAGCAAAATATGAATATAGATGAATGCTTACTTGTTAGCTACACAGTTATAATTACGGGCAGCAGTGTTTCAATTCTACACGGCTTTTTCTTCTTTTTTTTCCTTACTTTATACATTTGTTTATGCACTTGCTTGTTTTTTTTTACAGTCTCACTATAATATAGGTATATATACATACATGTGCCTACATAAACTGAATTTCTATTACAATAGCGTTGCCAGACTGTTAATTGTATTTGTCAGCTGTTATAATTATTGGCTATTATCCAATGAATCAACTATGTATATTTCTGAGTGTATTGAAATAATTAGTTAATTAACAATATATTTTATATTGTTATTTATCATCAAAATCTATTATTAAAGGATACAATTTGAAATATATAAGTATAATACAATTTATCGATATATCTTAGTTTTGTCAGCCCTGGCTTTTGTATTGTATATCGATAAGTTTATTCTCAATAAGAGATGCGCGCATTTTATACTTAAAACGCAATTTACAATTCCAGAGAATTTACAAATTCCCAGTTAAAAATATGCCGCCTAAAAAGCGTGCTAAAAAGGCGCCAGCCAAGCGGGTATGTACAATGAATTTATCAATTCTCCGTATTACAAATATGTATGTTTTTATCAACTGTTAATTTACAGCCACCGCCAAAGAAAAACGAAGATGAACCGTCTTCGGTTGAAGCAACACTTGATGTAAACAGTCCAGTGCTTTATATTGAACACTGTCGCTCTTGACGAGTCTTTCGTCGCCGCGCCGAGGAATTGCATGCCGCATTGCAGACTAGTCTTCAAAATGCCGGTCAGCAATTTAATTTACAATTACAACTTAATGCACAGGGTGCTCCAAGGCGCGGTGCATTTGAATTATCGTTTGCTCCAAATACTACAACAGTTGCCAGTGATCATCATCAGCTTTGGTCCGGCTTAAAACGTACGCCGCGTGCTCAAAAGTTTCCCAATGTCGATGAGATGTGTGAGAAAATTATTCAAGCTTATAATGAAGAAAAAGCTAAAAATACAGAAAAACTGGAAAAAAGTAGCAACAAACGCAAACGTAATGATTCATTGTCAACATCTCCGTCCGCTTCAACATCTGCAGCTGCGTCCAGATTATCTAAACGCCAAAAATCTGATTCTGAGCAGCCTCAAACAAAAAAAAAATAATATGTATATGAAATTTATTTTTCAATAATTTCTCATTTTATAGTGCCTTATGATCATTGAATGGTAAAGCCCAAAATCGGGAGCTTTTCAATGTGAATCCTATGCCTTAAAATTGTAGAATATCAATTGAATAATATTCCAATAATAATAAAAAATATTTAAAGAAAATATATTCTAGTTTTTGAATTGATGAATAAGTTAAAAATTGTTTGGTATATATGCATATATAGTATACATATATTCTTGATGATCAGTGGTTGCATCTTTATCTCGACATTGAAAACAAATATTTGTTGATCGATTGAAAAAATGTTTTTTTTTTTTTTATATATATAATTATCCGAGTTTTATATATACATAAATAGCTCTTTATCATAAAATTGTTTATACTTATACTTCAGCCAACTTTTGGTGGTTAATGTACAAATACATAAGTATACATATATATATATAAATACATACATACATATGTATATGTATTTTAAGTACATACATATGTCCAGATCTAAGTTAAATCTAAAAATTTGTATAAAAGCTTTTCCAAACGTTTTTTTTTTTTTTTTTTTTAAGATATATTTATATTTATTTTTGTTGTTTTTTGTTATTTCTTTTGTTTTTATTTTTATTTTATTTGTTTCGTTTTCATTTTTTATTAGAATTTTTTTTTTTGTCTTTGATTTTCAAAATGTACACAGTTTGGTTTTATTTGTATTTTTTTTTTCTTTTCTTGTTTTATTTATTTATTTTGTTTTTTTTTTCTTGTATTTTCAGCTTCCTTAAGAAACTTACTATTATATCTAGAGAAAAAATTTTGGTTTACGAAATCGTTTGTTGTTGTTGTTTTTTTTTTGCGTTAGTCTGGACTGGACTGGAACCCTTTACTTTCCCTTTCTCTCTTGCTCTCTCTCTCTCTGTCTATCTCTATCTCTCTGTCTCTCATACTATTAATTTTCACTTGCTAAGCGACAGAGCTGGCTAATAATAATAATAATATTAAATAATTATAATAAACTATCGTTAGTACTATCGTTAAAGGTCTAGTCTCAACTAACTATACCAAAAAAGGCATCTCAAAAATTTGTAAACTATTTTTTTTTCTGTTTTGTTTTATGATTATTGTATATATATAGATATAGATTACATATAGAAATTCTTATGATTTACGATTTGAAGTAAAATAATGGAAGCTTTCAACACTTGTCATTATTATATTGTTTTTTTTTCTTTTCTTTTTTTATATATATATATATATGTATATTTATAGTACGATACGATACGATATATAATACGATAGTACTAACGATAGTTATACAGTTCTGCTATAAACTCTACCACACTGCCTAAAAATACATGACGCCAATTTGCAAATTCTATAAAATTTCAACTAAAAAACAAACAAAAAAAGAATCAAATTTTAAATGATTGAAAACAAAGTTAAAAAAAAAAAAAATATTTTGAAAAAAAATAATTATAAAATTTTGTTGAATGTGGTGAGTAAAGTAAATTAAGTATCAATTATATATATGTATACAAATATATATATATATTTATATATATATATAAGTATTATGTGTGTGCATAAGCTATATATATATATATAAATAGATATATATAGATATATATATATATCTATGTATGTATATGTATATGATATATGTATGTTTACTATATTGTTATAGTTTTTATATCAACAATCAATTGGCTATGGGAACGTATAATTAGATAGGCGACAGATTTATAGTAGAATTTTTATAAAATTTTTTTTTTAATTAAAATTTAGCTAACTTCTGCTTGGATTTCATATTTTGGTTTTTCTTGCTTTTTGTTGTTGTTGTTGGTTAGGTTACGTTAGGTTAGTTTGGGATCTGGTCGGGTGCAGGACTCGCATAAGGAACTAATAAAACTAAGCCTTAAACTAATATATTAAATTATTCATATTCGTAAAAGAAAAAAAAAAATAAAAACATATATATATATATATATATATAGAGTATAATCACCGTAAATGTGGAAACGAATGCAGTAAAACAGTTATCCGAATAGAATAATTAAATATTGAATAGTTTGGTTTTTTGCTTAATAAAATTGACAGACTGACAGATTGAAAGTTCGAACATAAAGATTGATAGATTGATTGATAGACTGTCTTGGGGGTGGTTTTTAGGCTAGATGATGATCATGATCATGTTCGTTGCTGTTGCTGTGGCAGCTAGCATTGCTACTGTTGCTGCTACTGTTGCTATTGCTGCTGTTACTGCTGTTGCTATAGCTGCTGCTGCTACTGGTATGGTAGCTGCTGCTGCTCTGATCCATCTTGCGTTAAAGATATTTACGATAATTACGCAAATGCGCATTAGAATCATCAACACCAACACTAACACCAACAGCAGCAGCAGCACTTTCAAACGATGGCGGCTCATTAACCAGTCCCGGACTGGGCGGATCACATGTATTATTACCGGTCATGCCACCACCGGACATGCTGGTGCTGCCATTGTTGTTACTATTCGACGTTGAATTATTACCAATACCACCAATACCACTACCACCACCACCACCGCCGGCAGTACCTTTGGCACGTCGTCGTCCACGTGTACCAGCGCCACGAGATCGACGACCACCGCTTGTTGTTGGTGTACCGCCAATATCACTGCCCGCCTCAATGGCATCCAATGATGCATCTAATGCTGCATCTGTTGTCGATATTCGCGTTCGTGTTGCTGCACTGCGTCTTCGCGCGCTATTGCTATTGCTAACGATGGTAAGATCACCGCAAATATTTGACGATGCACGTTTCCCGGGGCGTCGTTTGCGTCGCTTTTTATTACCATATCGTGGATCATAATCATATTCATCATCAGCCGGTGATTTTGGATCCTCCAGTGAGTCAACATCATTCATATCGATTTCATCATAAAACCACTCCTTCGGCAGTTCATCTTTAACTGCTGATGATGATGTTGCTGATTGTGATTGTTGTGATTGTTGCTGCTGTTGTTGTTGTTGTTGTGTTGTTTGCAATTGACTGTCTTTACTATCAGATGTATCGCCACCAGCAGCACCCAACGAACATGATTCCTCCATGCTGAACGCGCCATTGAAATCATGTGTTGTATCATTATGCAGTGTGCTTAACATTGCTGTCGTTGATGATGATGTTGATGTTGCCGATTGTGTCGTTGTTGATGTGCCTGCTCCACTTAACATATTAAGACTTAAGGTTGAACTGCTGCTATTGCCGCTGCCTATGCTAAGGCTTGAGGTGCCTGTTAGGCCGCTTGTGAGACTGGCAGTGCTTATATTAATGCCGCTGGCCAATAATGCTTCATGCTCCTTGCGCAGCGCTTGGAACGGCCGTTCGGGAAACCTGCTGTGATTAGAGCTTTAAATTTAGAGAGATTAACATATGATATGCCATGCGCGGGGCATTTAATAAATTAAATATTTACCTATACATTTTTGATAAATATTGTCGTCGACTTTTGCGCCAACGTGCCGCGGGATACGTATAGATTTGGCCCTGTCGAAAACCTGGCATTCTTTGTCTTTTATCCATAAAGAGTTGTGAGTGATTTTGCGCAACGCCTGTTTGTGGATCAAGAAACGGTAAACGTAATCTTCGTTCAATGCAGAGGCGTGTATTAAAGTTAGCACTATATTCGATTGTTTCACGATAGCTAACATCTTTGAAAAAATTCTCAATCTTTGCCAGATTTGGCATCGAGACAATTTGTATATTCATTGCCGACGACATTGCTACACGTTTTGATTCCTTTAATCCGTATCGTTTTCGTGACCGTATCCCGTGCCCCGTTTATTGTTATCTGCTGTTGCTGCTGCTGTTGCTGCTGCTGCTGCTATGGTTAATGTTGTTGTTGTTGTTGTTATTTTTTTGATATTGAGCGAGCAACGCTCAATCCATTTAAGAAACCAAAAAAAAAATCAGCTCCAGCGGCTAGCGCTGCCTTCACGCTGCGCCGCTGCTGCTTGCGTTGACTTTTCTATTTTGTTTCTTATCTCTATTCGCCTGCTGCTTTTTCACACCGCTTTCACTGTTTTCGTCTTTTGCAAATCCTACACAGCGCTAGGTAAGATTTATGCCTAGAGATGGACAATGGACGATAACAATGATAATCGGTGATTTGACTTTTGGTATTTTTAAGTTTTATATCATTATGCGTTGACAGATTATCAACACTCTGTTATAAATCTTGTTTGCATATTACACATATTATTCATTTAGTGTAAATGTTAAACTTATCACGATCCCTATGACCATTTTATAACTATACAGCAACCAGTTTATACATATCGATAATGCAAAGTATCGAAGTAATAAATATATTTGTTCATGGTATATAAGCACTACAGCTGAAACACAATCGATGGTTCAGACGATAGTATCGATTGTTTTGAAATTTAGCACAACTTCGATTGTTTTCGGATGCTATCGACATTTTCCCGCTTAATGTTTTGTCACAAGTTCATTGCTAAAGGAGGTGTTGGATGAGTTTTTGTGAATTATAAGTATTTAAATAAAAATTCATACCAAATGTCATATGCGTAAATGCACACAGATTTACATATACATATGTATTTGTATAATATGCTTAGTTATAGCGCGTTTTCTTTTTGTGTTCCTTAATAAATCAAATACTTTATAGGATGGCCTATGGCAAATTTCCAGAAATTTTCTATACGTAACAGTCACCTCAGCTGGGTCAAAACAGCCTAAAGCAAAAATTGGTTGATTTGTTAATGTTCTAATGTTCTTAAAACTAAATAGTAAAATTTAGAAATTAAATTGTTGTTATGTGAAAAGTGCGAAAGATCTACAAAGTTTTTGCGTAGAAGAGGTTGGAATGGTATATAAACTGCGAATTATAAAATATTTTTTGAATTCGATTGTTTAGTGCGAAACCATCGATTGTTTCCCAGCAATATTAAGAACAATATGCTGTTTAAATTACAAAATACATATATCGTCAATATCGATATGAAAACAAAAAAAATACTTTGTTTACTTATCGAAATTTTTACCGGCTTTGGTATTTGTGAAAACAATGTACATACAATTGAAATGAATTCTTGACTTAGTGATTATTATTATTGCATAAATTGTTAAGTTAATATTTGTATTATATATTTACTTATATATAATATTAATTATATTAATATTTAGTAATATTAATAAAATATTATATATTATTAATACGAATTCATTATTATATTAAAATTCGTATGTTGAAAACTTATTAGCGAAAACAATTAAAACATTAATATAAAAAATACAAACCATTGCATGTGTAGCCCTTGAATCGCCATCGATGTGGCAACATTGATTTGCATTGTTTTTGTTTACTGCTGACGTTGCCACTTTTGACGTTGACAGTTCAGTGTAAGTGCGTGCGCTGAACTGCGCTGTTGTGGTTGTGTGTGTGTGTGCGTGTTGTCATTATTATAAATGCGCGTATGTGTATGTGTAAGTGTGCGGGGGTCTACGGTCTATCGTTGTTCCTCCATGACTTTCAGTTAACATAAATTGTATTCAAATTGCAGATATCAAATGGAATTGCACGCAATAACAACAACCACGATGCTGCCGGCAATTCTAATTGGATTTCTATTATTATGCGGCCCAGCCAACGCTTGGCATTCGGAAGAACTCGAAATCTTCGATTTAATCGAAGAAGTTAACAAAAACTTTTATGAATTTATGGGAATTAATCAAACTGCCACGAATAATGAAATAAAACGTGCATTTCGTACACTTTCTATTGTTTTACATCCTGATAAAAACTCAGCAGAAGATGCCAACATACAATTTCGTAATCTTGTTTCCATCTATGAAGTCCTCAAGGATGCCTCCAAACGTGAGAAATATGATAAAGTCTTACGCGATGGAATGCCAAATTGGAAGTCAGCGCTCTATTATTATCGACGTATGCGTAAGATCGGTCTGTATGAAGGCGCCTTCATACTCTTCCTTATCATTACCGTTGGCCAATATCTATTCGCTTGGGCCGCATATCTAGAGAAGAAATATACCGCTGAACAGGTGTTTGGCACCAAATTGAAGAAGCTACAGAAACGTAATAAAAATATTGATATGGATGTAATATTGAGTGAAATACCAATACCATCGCTATTGAATACGTTGCCAGTCCAGATACCGCTGGCTATATGGAATTTACCCAAAACGATAAAAAATGCATTTAGTAAGGCAAATGAATTGAAGGAGTTGGCGCTGGAGAAGCGCAGACAGTGAGTATTGAGATAAGTTCAAGAGAGAGAGAGTTTATCTTAATATCATTTACAGAGAACAAGAGGCAGCACAACGCCAGGAGGAGATGGAACGTGAAGCTGAGAAACAGCTGCGTTTGCGTAAGGAACATAAAGAGAATCTACGTAAACGTAAACAAAATACAAAGGCACCTGAAAAAACTGAAGAGGAATTGCGTGGTTATTCACAGATTCTAGCACGTGAGCTGACAGAGGAGGATGCGATACGTCCGGCATCACATAAGGTAAAAGCCTGAAGGTTTAAATATTTCTTAGGCATACTTATCCTTCAAATACACTTTTCACAGAGTACACTAAGCGGTGGCTTTTGGACCGATGAGGATCTAACGGAACTTATACGTTTGGTTAAGAAATATCCTGGCGGTGCTGGCAGCCGTTGGAATACAATTGCTGAATCCATGAATCGTTCTGTTCAAGAAGTTACCTTTATGGCAGCCAAGATGAAGGAGAATGGTTATCGGATACCAGGACAAACAGATAGTGTCGCTGAGAATATTGTGCAGGAATCACAGCAAGCAGTGCGCAAAGAGAAAATCAAAAAAAACAGCAGCAATAATGGAACAACCGGTGGTGGCAATGAGAAGAGTATGTTGATACCAGAAACAAATTGGACACAGGAACAGCAACGTGCTCTGGAAGCGGCCATTGTTAAATATAGGAAAACAGCAAGTGGTGATCGTTGGCAAAAGATAGCAAATAGTGTGCCCGAAAAGACTAAGGAAGAGTGTCTGGTGCGCTATAAATATCTATGTGAATTGGTCAAGACACAAAAGAAAGCCGAGGAAGAGGTAGACGATGAGGAGGAGGAAGCCACAGCAGCAACTGTTGCTGCTGGTGGTGACAGTGAGAAGGAGCAAATAACGGAATCAGTTACTACTACAACAGCAGTGCCAAAAGCGGATGATGAGGCACCGCCACCACCGCCAGGCAAGAAGCTAAGTAAACGTGAGCTACGCCGGCGTAAACGTGATTTGTCCAGTGATGAGGACTCCGATGATGCATATCAATATGAGATCAGTTAGTCGTCCACTTGCCTCTCAATGGTCAAACAAAGGCAAAGCACTTCCTACTCCCCCGTATCACTAATTTAGACTCCAAAATTCGACAAAAAAGAAAAAAACAAATTATAGAAAACTATCGTTAAAGTGATTAGTGTCCTACCATATATATATATATATATAACAGTAAATTAGCCAAGTCTTACAAAACAAAACAAAAAAATACCTACAACAATAATTTTGGGTATAGCTCAAAGTTCAGATCATTGTTTACTGTTCAGTTTCTGTTGTAGTTGTAAGATTCTAATATTAACGATAGTACAATAAAAAAAACAAACCTAAACGATAGTTTTATATAGTAAATTGATTTTTTGTTAAGAGCTAGAGAAATGCTTGTGTGTGTGAGAGCGAGGTAGCAAGCATACTAGATTTTTATTTTGTAATTTATGCAGTCAAAAAATGTTTCTCTTTTTGTCAAACATTTCTTACGCTCTTAACAAAATTTGGTAAAAAATAATATATATCTTATATATATATATATACACACAATCCTATATATAACGTGTCAAATGGTTGACAGAGATTAGCATTACTTTTTTATACATATATATATATATATATATATATATATATATAAATATTTTGTGGCTCAAATTTCGGTGTGTAATCAAAGGTTTTTTCAACTATTTTTTTGTTGCAAGCAGATAAACAAAAAAAAAATTTATAATAATAAAATGAAATTTCGCTTGTTTTATATTTTGTACATAAATATATTATTAATAATAATAATAATGATAATAAAAACAAATATAAATATAATAATATATATATATATATATTATTTTTCTTATTTATTCACTCTATATCACTATCTCTGTCTCTATCTCTATATGTGTCTCTCTGTCTCTTTCTATTTGAGTTTCTCTCTAGACATCAATCTTTTCAGCATCACCAATTCCACTAGCTAACACTGATTCTTTACTTATATCTAAAAATGATGCTTGAGACATTTCCGTATCATCTTCCTCCTCTTCAATTTCCATCTCGAATATTGTCATTTTACGTCGACGATCGGATAGAACTGTGGCAACTTTACGACTACCAGAAACAGCAAGCATCTCACAGACACCATCCAATGGCTTAAATGTAACACCATCTGGTATATCATGTATGCTATGTGTAACAGTGGCATCCGTTAATTTCATCAATGGCGCCATCAAATGTTGTGTACAATGATTACGTGCAGCACTCAATGAGAATTGTACAAAGAAACTATGCGGACGTACACCTGGTGTATGCACGGACGTCTGTGCCAGCATTGAGAGCGATGATTCATTATAAAATTGTAAATCAACAAATCTTAAATTATAATAATCCTCATGCAATTGTGGTGTAAATGGACCCGGCAACAATTGAATTCGTGTGCAACGTAAAAGAAAATCATCAGCGCGACTAAATTCAATAACCATTGCCTCCTGCCAACTGACTGTAACGGCTAACATATCAGATTTGGTCTCCTCATGCACATGATAGGAGCAGGTAAGAAAATCATAATTTGGCTGTTGATTATGTTCAAGTGGTGATTTTGGTGTAAAATGTGGCATTTCGCCACATATGACAGCCGTATTTAGCTTAAAGCTGCCACTAATACTTTCCGTTGGCTTATGGAATACTTCATCGATGGCATTGAACATTTTATCACGTTGCTGTACTAATGATAATTTTTTATCATGTGGCACAAAGAGTTTACAATGTCCTAGACATTCATTCTCTTCAAGCATTTTAGACCAAATCGCTGAGGCATTCACTGGCTGTGGTTGCAATAAATATGAATTTTCTAGATATTGTCCAACACGTTCTAAATTGAATTTAGTGCGTGGCACAATAATTGGACTTGGATTTGTTAAATCACCAGTTGAATCTTCATTGCCCAATGATGTTGTAGTACCACATTTATCTTCAACATTTACATTTACATTATTAGCTTCACGCGATTGCTGCTGCTGCTGTTGTTGTTGTTGCTGTTGA
Source organism: Zaprionus obscuricornis (assembly GCA_037044475.1). Lineage (NCBI taxonomy): Eukaryota > Metazoa > Arthropoda > Insecta > Diptera > Drosophilidae > Zaprionus > Zaprionus obscuricornis. The sequence goes on along the minus strand of JBAMBR010000221.1, from coordinate 12,007 downwards.
TATTCCTGCTCTTGATCTGGATCTAGTTCTGGTGGTTCAGGTTCCATAGAGCAAAAGAATTCGGCCAATGCAACATTCTCTTTGCCCGAGAAGACCATATCCTCGGGTATCTCTTGATGTGATAGACGCAATATAGTGAATATTATCCATGAATGAAAAAGTTTCATATCATAGGCAAGCGTATCAATTGTACGTTGCAATTCATGTACTTTAAGTAAAAAAGCGCCACACGCACGCATTGCATCACTTGCCACATCCGGTGAGATCAGATCCTACAAATACAAAAAAACATTTGAATTAACTTTGAAAATGAGGTACGGAAAATTATTCACATCAAAGAAATGCGACATGCGTCCAAAGCCAGCGATTGTATTAAGAAAATAAAACATATTGACTGCAGCGCCGTTAAGCTGCTTAAAGACTAATCCCTGCAGATTCTTTAAGCTCAAATCAACCGAATTGGCAATCTTCTTGAAACCCTTCTCTGTCAATGTTCTGCAAAACAAATTGAAAATTTATAGTGTGAGCAAAGATTTTCTTGTAGTTTGTTTTATAGTACGAACTCGAAAAGAAATTCCTCAACTTCTAATGTGGCGTAGCCAAAGACAAGCAACTCTAGAAAGTTGGCCGATATCATGCCATATGCTTGAGAATTTGCATATTTCGTTAATTTATTATCCATTTCTAGTTGTACTGTTTCCCAGGCTTCCATTAAACATTGTTGTGTATCATTAATATAGCTGAATAGTGAAAAAAAAAACATTAATTATCACAATAAATATGATTTTTTTTTTTTTTTTTTGTTTACTTTTTAGTCTCCAATATATGTGCACAGTGTGAGGCCAGCTCCAGCATGGGTGAAATTGAATCCTGCAGCACTTGATTATGAAAATGTAATAATTTAAGCTGTTGACCATCACGCAGCAATGCATAAATAGCATTAAAATCACCATTAAGACGCACATCATATACATCAAATTCCTCGGGATGCAAGATATGTTGTGTCAAATCTATGCTACCTGCCTGCAGAGCGCCTAAGAGCAACAGATGTACTTTGCCACTGCTCATAATGACGACAAGAAAGCAAGGTGAACCTTTGGGAAATGATTTTTGATCAAGTGACTTGAGACATGGATCAATATTGGTTAATGGCGGCAATTTGGGTAGAAAGCGTTTATGTTTATCTTTTGAATTGCATTGATAACTATCAAGAGTTTCAACACAATTGATTGCCTTGCTAAAATAGACTTTTTTAATATCATCCTCATAGATTAGACCAGAGATTATTGTTTCACTTTCAGCATCGAGTAATGCAACTTTTCCATTGCTGTAGCCAACGGCAAGTAGAGTTTCATCCATTTGCCAGCTAAGTGAACGAACACGTACATCTTCGCCGGGTGTGGGAAATGTAACAATTTTTTGCCAATTTAAACGTTGTATAACTACTTCGCCTGTAATATAATATAATGTATCAGTGTACATTATATTTTTTATTATTATTATTATTATTGTTGTGAGGTTTACGCACCTTTCTCTGTGCCATAGGCAATGAGATCCATTTTATTATTCCATTCCATGCGCTCAACAATGCAACTCATGTTGCGTGCACCAAGCAATTTCATTGATGTTGATTGTGCCATTTTGTGCTTGACGATTTCTTTTTTATATTAAATTGTAATAAACTTTACATGCGAATAATATTAGTTGTTTACTCTGTTTTATTTTAGTTTGCCGGCACGCAAGTTTGTAAGTTATCGAACGTCGGCTGATTTATTGTTTATCGTTTCTTTGCAATATTTCGATGATTACTCATAACGTTGCCAGATCGTTAATACTAAATGTATACATATGTATGTATGCATGTATGTCTGTATGAAAAAGAACGTTAATTGGAAAATGCGTTTTATTTATGTAGCTTAAGAGACAAAAAATATGTATTTATTTCTTATTACATATTGAAGATTTATGCATGCTCTTTTAATATAGAAATACACTCAACATTCAATATTCACTTTGCGTGGCCTAAATTAACTTGCTTGTAAGTATGTATGTAGTAAGTATATATGTGTTTGTATGCCTATGATATTAATGTCAGTATGTTTGTATGATTATGTGTATGCAAAGTGATGAGCGAACGTTTGTATGTGTGTGTGTATGTGTTTGCGTCTTTTTATGTGTGCGTCTGTTTGTGTGTGTGTGTGTTTATGTATGCAATTATGCATCAGGTTTAGCATGGCCTTCTTGTTCTTGTTGTTGTTGCTGCTGATGCTGTGCTATGCTATGAGTCCGCGTCCATATTGCCCCACTAACTAGACATCGTCTACATCATTTCCTAGATCACCACTGGCGGTATCCGGTTTCATATTTTCATCATTGATGCTACCGTTAGGACTTCCTTCGGCTGCGCTATGAGGAGTTCCACTACCAGGATTATGCACGCTGCTTGCGCTGCCATTGCCATTTCCGTTATCGCTGCCAGTATGCCAAGTGAGGCGTTCCTCATAGAATTGTATTACAATCTGTGGACATTTAATATTGGCCATTTGGCAGCACACACATGATCACTCCCTTTCCATTTCATGAGAACATAAGAAATCCAGATGAATCTGTGCACCAAGTATCTTTGATCCAATTAATTTTCGCTGTTCTTCAGTTTCTTCCTCCATGAAGGATTTCCGCTTACTTCGTATTGAGTCTGGCGTTGATGATGTCGATAGGCGTTTTTTTGTTTCCTTTTTATTATTTTTCAACGACTCTTCAAATGTGGCTATTAAATCAGGACAATCAAGATTTTCAACCGGCTCCCAAGTGTTTTCACTTCTCGGATAGCCTTTCCACTTTAAATAATATTCTGTGCGGCCACCTACTGTTCGTTTGTCCTCAACTCGCTCGACTGAGAATTCGGCCATTATAACTTTGTGTTTTGTTTTTCTTTTTGTGTTTCTCAAAATCTTATTTATTTACTGTAAATTAAAAAAATTGTGTTTGAAAAAAGTGACCAGTTGTGTAAAAGGTTGTTGGTATTTTGGGTGACCATCAAATGAAATATAAATTCCAGTTGGACCAGAGTTGCACAACTTGCTTTTGCACTTAATAATATCAATATAAAACAGCTGATTAAAAATATAGGTATAAAAATGATATAATTATAATAATGATTTATAATGTATATCATACAATAGATTTTATTACATTATTGTTAGAAAGAGAGTGAAACGTTTACATTTGAAGAAAATCTAATTGGAGTTGTTTATGCATGTACATATTTGTTACCGATAAATCGATTTAATTGCATTGTTTTTGTCATCTCTAACAATCAGCTGAAATTACACGGCATGTGAAAAACGTGCACAGTAAACAAATAAATTCAGATATTTTTTTTTTTAAATAATTATAATAATAGTAAGACATAATTAAGCATGGCTGAGTTTATTGCTGAAATGCAGGAGCGTCTGCTCCCAGAATATGAGCAAATGAAAAACTTGCAAATTTTTACACCCGATCAAGTCAGGTAAATGGCGGCGAACTGTCACACAAAAGAAAATATTGAAAAAATTATTAATTCATATTTATTAATTTTTTATTTGTAGAGAATGCGTACGTAAACGTGAACGTATGCTCTTAAATATAACAAAAAGTCGCATATCCATAGCCGATTATTTAGATTTCATTGTATATGAAACACAAATGCACATGACTATCAACGAAAAGGAGAAAATCTCAGGATTAAAATTAAACGGATTAAAGTCATCGATAGCTACACGTATAGTTCGCATGTATCGAGAAATGTTGGTTAAATTTGCACATGAGAAGCGACTGTGGGATAATTATATAAAATTTTGTAAAAAATCAGCGCCGCAAGAAGTTGCCGGAATTTATGAGAAAATGTTATCGGTAAGTGTTTGGCGGATTATTATTATTTAATCTTAATCGAAATATGAATATACGTTAGGTCTGCCATACCTTTTAAGTGAAGCGTTACAAATGCCTGTCTAAAATGAATATACTCTATGCATGGGTATAATTCATATTTCGATTAAGATTAAATAATAATAATCCGCCAAACACTTACCGATAACATTTTCTCATAAATTCCGGCAACTTCTTGCGGCGCTGATTTTTTACAAAATTTTATATAATTATCCCACAGTCGCTTCTCATGTGCAAATTTAACCAACATTTCTCGATACATGCGAACTATACGTGTAGCTATCGATGACTTTAATCCGTTTAATTTTAATCCTGAGATTTTCTCCTTTTCGTTGATAGTCATGTGCATTTGTGTTTCATATACAATGAAATCTAAATAATCGGCTATGGATATGCGACTTTTTGTTATATTTAAGAGCATACGTTCACGTTTACGTACGCATTCTCTACAAATAAAAAATTAATAAATATGAATTAATAATTTTTTCAATATTTTCTTTTGTGTGACAGTTCGCCGCCATTTACCTGACTTGATCGGGTGTAAAAATTTGCAAGTTTTTCATTTGCTCATATTCTGGGAGCAGACGCTCCTGCATTTCAGCAATAAACTCAGCCATGCTTAATTATGTCTTACTATTATTATAATTATTTAAAAAAAAAAATATCTGAATTTATTTGTTTACTGTGCACGTTTTTCACATGCCGTGTAATTTCAGCTGATTGTTAGAGATGACAAAAACAATGCAATTAAATCGATTTATCGGTAACAAATATGTACATGCATAAACAACTCCAATTAGATTTTCTTCAAATGTAAACGTTTCACTCTCTTTCTAACAATAATGTAATAAAATCTATTGTATGATATACATTATAAATCATTATTATAATTATATCATTTTTATACCTATATTTTTAATCAGCTGTTTTATATTGATATTATTAAGTGCAAAAGCAAGTTGTGCAACTCTGGTCCAACTGGAATTTATATTTCATTTGATGGTCACCCAAAATACCAACAACCTTTTACACAACTGGTCACTTTTTTCAAACACAATTTTTTTAATTTACAGTAAATAAATAAGATTTTGAGGAAAACACAAAAAGAAAAACAAAACACAAAGTTATAATGGCCGAATTCTCAGTCGAGCGAGTTGAGGACAAACGAACAGTAGGTGGCCGCACAGAATATTATTTAAAGTGGAAAGGCTATCCGAGAAGTGAAAACACTTGGGAGCCGGTTGAAAATCTTGATTGTCCTGATTTAATAGCCACATTTGAAGAGTCGTTGAAAAATAATAAAAAGGAAACAAAAAAACGCCTATCGACATCATCAACGCCAGACTCAATACGAAGTAAGCGGAAATCCTTCATGGAGGAAGAAACTGAAGAACAGCGAAAATTAATTGGTTTTGATCGTGGCTTGGAACCATCAAAGATACTTGGTGCAACAGATTCATCTGGATTTCTTATGTTTCTCATGAAATGGAAAGGGAGTGATCATGCTGATCTGGTGCCTGCCAAATTGGCCAATATTAAATGTCCACAGATTGTAATACAATTCTATGAGGAACGCCTCACTTGGCATACTGGCAGCGATAACGGAAATGGTAATGGCAATGGCAGCGCAAGCGGAAGTGCTAGCGTGCATAATCCTGGTAGTGGAACTCCTGGTACACCGGTAAGCGCAGCCGAAGGAAGTCCTAACGGTAGCATCAATGATGAAAATATGAAACCGGATACCGCCAGTGGTGATCTAGGAAATGATGTAGACGATGTCTAGTTAGTGGGGCAATATGGACGCGGACTCATAGCATAGCACAGCATCAGCAGCAACAACAACAAGAACAAGAAGGCCATGCTAAACCTGATGCATAATTGCATACATAAACACACACACACACAAACAGACGCACACATAAAAAGACGCAAACACATACACATACACACATACAAACGTTCGCTCATCACTTTGCATACACATAATCATACAAACATACTGACATTAATATCATAGGCATACAAACACATATATACTTACTACATACATACTTACAAGCAAGTTAATTTAGGCCACGCAAAGTGAATATTGAATGTTGAGTGTATTTCTATATTAAAAGAGCATGCATAAATCTTCAATATGTAATAAGAAATAAATACATATTTTTTGTCTCTTAAGCTACATAAATAAAACGCATTTTCCAATTAACGTTCTTTTTCATACAGACATACATGCATACATACATATGTATACATTTAGTATTAACGATCTGGCAACGTTATGAGTAATCATCGAAATATTGCAAAGAAACGATAAACAATAAATCAGCCGACGTTCGATAACTTACAAACTTGCGTGCCGGCAAACTAAAATAAAACAGAGTAAACAACAAATATTATTCGCATGTAAAGTTTATTACAATTTAATATAAAAAAGAAATCGTCAAGCACAAAATGGCACAATCAACATCAATGAAATTGCTTGGTGCACGCAACATGAGTTGCATTGTTGAGCGCATGGAATGGAATAATAAAATGGATCTCATTGCCTATGGCACAGAGAAAGGTGCGTAAACCTCACAACAATAATAATAATAATAATAATAAAAATATATGTAATACTATACATTATATTATATTACAGGCGAAGTAGTTATACAACGTTTAAATTGGCAAAAAATTGTTACATTTCCCACACCCGGCGAAGATGTACGTGTTCGTTCACTTAGCTGGCAAATGGATGAAACTCTACTTGCCGTTGGCTACAGCAATGGAAAAGTTGCATTACTCGATGCTGAAAGTGAAACAATAATCTCTGGTCTAATCTATGAGGATGATATTAAAAAAGTCTATTTTAGCAAGGCAATCAATTGTGTTGAAACTCTTGATAGTTATCAATGCAATTCAAAAGATAAACATAAACGCTTTCTACCCAAATTGCCGCCATTAACCAATATTGATCCATGTCTCAAGTCACTTGATCAAAAATCATTTCCCAAAGGTTCACCTTGCTTTCTTGTCGTCATTATGAGCAGTGGCAAAGTACATCTGTTGCTCTTAGGCGCTCTGCAGGCAGGTAGCATAGATTTGACACAACATATCTTGCATCCCGAGGAATTTGATGTATATGATGTGCGTCTTAATGGTGATTTTAATGCTATTTATGCATTGCTGCGTGATGGTCAACAGCTTAAATTATTACATTTTCATAATCAAGTGCTGCAGGATTCAATTTCACCCATGCTGGAGCTGGCCTCACACTGTGCACATATATTGGAGACTAAAAAGTAAAAAAAAAAAAAAAAAATCATATTTATTGTGATAATTAATGTTTTTTTTTTCACTATTCAGCTATATTAATGATACACAACAATGTTTAATGGAAGCCTGGGAAACAGTACAACTAGAAATGGATAATAAATTAACGAAATATGCAAATTCTCAAGCATATGGCATGATATCGGCCAACTTTCTAGAGTTGCTTGTCTTTGGCTACGCCACATTAGAAGTTGAGGAATTTCTTTTCGAGTTCGTACTATAAAACAACCTACAAGAAAATCTTTGCTCACACTATAAATTTTCAATTTGTTTTGCAGAACATTGACAGAGAAGGGTTTCAAGAAGATTGCCAATTCGGTTGATTTGAGCTTAAAGAATCTGCAGGGATTAGTCTTTAAGCAGCTTAACGGCGCTGCAGTCAATATGTTTTATTTTCTTAATACAATCGCTGGCTTTGGACGCATGTCGCATTTCTTTGATGTGAATAATTTTCCGTACCTCATTTTCAAAGTTAATTCAAATGTTTTTTTGTATTTGTAGGATCTGATCTCACCGGATGTGGCAAGTGATGCAATGCGTGCGTGTGGCGCTTTTTTACTTAAAGTACATGAATTGCAACGTACAATTGATACGCTTGCCTATGATATGAAACTTTTTCATTCATGGATAATATTCACTATATTGCGTCTATCACATCAAGAGATACCCGAGGATATGGTCTTCTCGGGCAAAGAGAATGTTGCATTGGCCGAATTCTTTTGCTCTATGGAACCTGAACCACCAGAACTAGATCCAGATCAAGAGCAGGAATATCAACAGCAACAACAACAACAGCAGCAGCAGCAATCGCGTGAAGCTAATAATGTAAATGTAAATGTTGAAGATAAATGTGGTACTACAACATCATTGGGCAATGAAGATTCAACTGGTGATTTAACAAATCCAAGTCCAATTATTGTGCCACGCACTAAATTCAATTTAGAACGTGTTGGACAATATCTAGAAAATTCATATTTATTGCAACCACAGCCAGTGAATGCCTCAGCGATTTGGTCTAAAATGCTTGAAGAGAATGAATGTCTAGGACATTGTAAACTTTTCGTGCCACATGATAAAAAATTATCATTAGTACAGCAACGTGATAAAATGTTCAATGCCATCGATGAAGTATTCCATAAGCCAACGGAAAGTATTAGTGGCAGCTTTAAGCTAAATACGGCTGTCATATGTGGCGAAATGCCACATTTTACACCAAAATCACCACTTGAACATAATCAACAGCCAAATTATGATTTTCTTACCTGCTCCTATCATGTGCATGAGGAGACCAAATCTGATATGTTAGCCGTTACAGTCAGTTGGCAGGAGGCAATGGTTATTGAATTTAGTCGCGCTGATGATTTTCTTTTACGTTGCACACGAATTCAATTGTTGCCGGGTCCATTTACACCACAATTGCATGAGGATTATTATAATTTAAGATTTGTTGATTTACAATTTTATAATGAATCATCGCTCTCAATGCTGGCACAGACGTCCGTGCATACACCAGGTGTACGTCCGCATAGTTTCTTTGTACAATTCTCATTGAGTGCTGCACGTAATCATTGTACACAACATTTGATGGCGCCATTGATGAAATTAACGGATGCCACTGTTACACATAGCATACATGATATACCAGATGGTGTTACATTTAAGCCATTGGATGGTGTCTGTGAGATGCTTGCTGTTTCTGGTAGTCGTAAAGTTGCCACAGTTCTATCCGATCGTCGACGTAAAATGACAATATTCGAGATGGAAATTGAAGAGGAGGAAGATGATACGGAAATGTCTCAAGCATCATTTTTAGATATAAGTAAAGAATCAGTGTTAGCTAGTGGAATTGGTGATGCTGAAAAGATTGATGTCTAGAGAGAAACTCAAATAGAAAGAGACAGAGAGACACATATAGAGATAGAGACAGAGATAGTGATATAGAGTGAATAAATAAGAAAAATAATATATATATATATATATTATTATATTTATATTTGTTTTTATTATCATTATTATTATTATTAATAATATATTTATGTACAAAATATAAAACAAGCGAAATTTCATTTTATTATTATAAATTTTTTTTTTGTTTATCTGCTTGCAACAAAAAAATAGTTGAAAAAACCTTTGATTACACACCGAAATTTGAGCCACAAAATATTTATATATATATATATATATATATATATATGTATAAAAAAGTAATGCTAATCTCTGTCAACCATTTGACACGTTATATATAGGATTGTGTGTATATATATATATATAAGATATATATTATTTTTTACCAAATTTTGTTAAGAGCGTAAGAAATGTTTGACAAAAAGAGAAACATTTTTTGACTGCATAAATTACAAAATAAAAATCTAGTATGCTTGCTACCTCGCTCTCACACACACAAGCATTTCTCTAGCTCTTAACAAAAAATCAATTTACTATATAAAACTATCGTTTAGGTTTGTTTTTTTTATTGTACTATCGTTAATATTAGAATCTTACAACTACAACAGAAACTGAACAGTAAACAATGATCTGAACTTTGAGCTATACCCAAAATTATTGTTGTAGGTATTTTTTTGTTTTGTTTTGTAAGACTTGGCTAATTTACTGTTATATATATATATATATATGGTAGGACACTAATCACTTTAACGATAGTTTTCTATAATTTGTTTTTTTCTTTTTTGTCGAATTTTGGAGTCTAAATTAGTGATACGGGGGAGTAGGAAGTGCTTTGCCTTTGTTTGACCATTGAGAGGCAAGTGGACGACTAACTGATCTCATATTGATATGCATCATCGGAGTCCTCATCACTGGACAAATCACGTTTACGCCGGCGTAGCTCACGTTTACTTAGCTTCTTGCCTGGCGGTGGTGGCGGTGCCTCATCATCCGCTTTTGGCACTGCTGTTGTAGTAGTAACTGATTCCGTTATTTGCTCCTTCTCACTGTCACCACCAGCAGCAACAGTTGCTGCTGTGGCTTCCTCCTCCTCATCGTCTACCTCTTCCTCGGCTTTCTTTTGTGTCTTGACCAATTCACATAGATATTTATAGCGCACCAGACACTCTTCCTTAGTCTTTTCGGGCACACTATTTGCTATCTTTTGCCAACGATCACCACTTGCTGTTTTCCTATATTTAACAATGGCCGCTTCCAGAGCACGTTGCTGTTCCTGTGTCCAATTTGTTTCTGGTATCAACATACTCTTCTCGTTGCCACCACCGGTTGTTCCATTATTGCTGCTGTTTTTTTTGATTTTCTCTTTGCGCACTGCTTGCTGTGATTCCTGCACAATATTCTCAGCGACACTATCTGTTTGTCCTGGTATCCGATAACCATTCTCCTTCATCTTGGCTGCCATAAAGGTAACTTCTTGAACAGAACGATTCATGGATTCAGCAATTGTATTCCAACGGCTGCCAGCACCGCCAGGATATTTCTTAACCAAACGTATAAGTTCCGTTAGATCCTCATCGGTCCAAAAGCCACCGCTTAGTGTACTCTGTGAAAAGTGTATTTGAAGGATAAGTATGCCTAAGAAATATTTAAACCTTCAGGCTTTTACCTTATGTGATGCCGGACGTATCGCATCCTCCTCTGTCAGCTCACGTGCTAGAATCTGTGAATAACCACGCAATTCCTCTTCAGTTTTTTCAGGTGCCTTTGTATTTTGTTTACGTTTACGAAGATTCTCTTTATGTTCCTTACGCAAACGTAGCTGTTTCTCAGCTTCACGTTCCATCTCCTCCTGGCGTTGTGCTGCCTCTTGTTCTCTGTAAATGATATTAAGATAAACTCTCTCTCTCTCTCTTGAACTTATCTCAATACTCACTGTCTGCGCTTCTCCAGCGCCAACTCCTTCAATTCATTTGCCTTACTAAATGCATTTTTTATCGTTTTGGGTAAATTCCATATAGCCAGCGGTATCTGGACTGGCAACGTATTCAATAGCGATGGTATTGGTATTTCACTCAATATTACATCCATATCAATATTTTTATTACGTTTCTGTAGCTTCTTCAATTTGGTGCCAAACACCTGTTCAGCGGTATATTTCTTCTCCAGATATGCGGCCCAAGCGAATAGATATTGGCCAACGGTAATGATAAGGAAGAGTATGAAGGCGCCTTCATACAGACCGATCTTACGCATACGTCGATAATAATAGAGCGCTGACTTCCAATTTGGCATTCCATCGCGTAAGACTTTATCATATTTCTCACGTTTGGAGGCATCCTTGAGGACTTCATAGATGGAAACAAGGTTACGAAATTGTATGTTGGCATCTTCTGCTGAGTTTTTATCAGGATGTAAAACAATAGAAAGTGTACGAAATGCACGTTTTATTTCATTATTCGTGGCAGTTTGATTAATTCCCATAAATTCATAAAAGTTTTTGTTAACTTCTTCGATTAAATCGAAGATTTCGAGTTCTTCCGAATGCCAAGCGTTGGCTGGGCCGCATAATAATAGAAATCCAATTAGAATTGCCGGCAGCATCGTGGTTGTTGTTATTGCGTGCAATTCCATTTGATATCTGCAATTTGAATACAATTTATGTTAACTGAAAGTCATGGAGGAACAACGATAGACCGTAGACCCCCGCACACTTACACATACACATACGCGCATTTATAATAATGACAACACGCACACACACACACAACCACAACAGCGCAGTTCAGCGCACGCACTTACACGAAACTGTCAACGTCAAAAGTGGCAACGTCAGCAGTAAACAAAAACAATGCAA
>JBAMBR010000220.1:0-60838 GCA_037044475.1 Zaprionus obscuricornis | reverse complement strand
GATAGATGTGGCTTGCAGATAGCTAGTTGCAAACGCATTGTGGAAGTGGTGTTTAATGCGATTTTTAATCAGTATTCCAGTGCCTCCATGGGCCTTTCCGTCAGGATGGTTTGTACTGTAAAACAAATACCCTCGGATTTGGAAATTGTATTTGTTGGTAAGGTGGGTTTCTGCAAGTAACATTACGTCGATTTCATTGTCATACATGAATTGTGTTAACTCAATTTTGTGTCGGGGAACGCCGTTGGCATTCCATAGTGCAATGCGTAGGGGAGCCATTGATTATTTTGATATTGTTTTTTGTAGCAACTGAATCAAAATATTTTGATTTGTCATCAGACTTTGCATGGTTGTTCGCATAAAAGCAATAAATTCCTCCATGCTTTGTTGTAGTCTGAGTATCATCGTTTCCATGTTATATTCTTTGTGCTCTGCGGGTTGGTAAGGGACTGTATGTGGTGATTGGACATTGTAGGCAGGGCTCGCCTGGTTCGATTTTATAACGCTTGCAAAGCTTACGTTTTTGGTTATGTTGGAACTGCCGAGTGAAGACTTGGCTGCTGGCGAAAAGGAAACTTCAGGCGTGTGTTTGGGAGGTACTAATGGTGCGTTGTGGGATCGCGCTGTTACGACACGTTGGTTGAGCCGACTCTTTAACTCCTTATATACTGGGCAGCCTCTGTAGTTTGCGGTGTGGTTTCCTCCGCAGTTACTACATTTTTTAGTGGTTGGGTCCTTTTGTGCTTTACATTCAGCCGATGTATGCAGTCCTCCGCAAGCTACGCATACAGAGCGGAGTGTGCAGTAAGATTTGGTGTGTCCATATTCTTGGCAGTTTGCGCACTGGACCGGGCCATTACGTTTGTGCGGCTCTTCGACTGTAATTCTACGATGCAGTAAGAACTGGAGTTTGTAGATGGGATGCACTTCGTTATTCTTGAGGGCCTTGGAGTCAGGGACTAGTTCCACTTTGAAGAGAGGTTGCGGTTGTTTGCTTCTGTTGCGAATATTTATAACGGTTTTTACGTTAAAACCTTTATCTTTTAGTGCCTGTTCTACTTCAGTAGTGTTAACTTCTGGTTCGATGCCTTTTATGACCACTTGTTGTCCTTTACTACTTTTTAGCTGATAGGTATAGTAGCTTTTTTTCTTGGCGTTTAGGAGCTCCGTCAATTTTCTGAAGTTTTCTTCGCTTTTCATTTGAACCTTTGTTTCATGAATGTCTCCTTTAGTCAAGGGAATTACGTGGAAGCTATCTTTACCAATAAGGTCGATTATTAAGTTCACGAGGCTGTTAGAATTTTTCTCTCTGATGAATAGCGGAGGCGGTTTTGCTTTCCTTTTGTCCGCATCCGTGACTGTAGAAGACATTTCGTTGGAGGTGTCAGCCAAAATTTCGAATCTGTTTGATGTATTAGGGCTCTGCACAGTTCCTTGATTGGAGGATGCCCGATTGATTTTTGCAACGTTACCCATTTTCGAACCTTGTGGACTTTGTTTTCTTTTAATGTTTACGTAGCGATGCATGCCAGTCTGTATGGCCGAACCTTGTTTTTTATTCGGTGCGTTTGTCAGTGCTGCGCTGGCTGCAGTTGCTAACTCAGCTGACACAGCAGGTAGAACGATCGACGGTATCGGGCATACAGACGAAACTGATATTGTTGTTGTTGTCATTGCATTTACAGTTGCTAATGACGTCACTGTGCTAGTGACCGTGGCCAGGCATGTGAGCAGTTGAGGCGAGGCAAAGCAAGGAAGGGAGGAAACGCAATTATCGCTTACCTCGCTTTGCGCTGTCGGTAACATAGACGGAGAGAGAGAGCACGCCCTTTCGTTGAGAGTAGGCTTGAGTTCGTTTGACGGTGTTGGGGTTAACGCTCACGGTCGATCGGCTGCTGCAGAAGCTTTCGTTGTTGCTACTTCGTCTGTCGACACGAAAGAGAAGTATGCATTGCTAAGAGAGCGCCGACGCTCGTCTTACGTACATTGGCGCTGCGACCGAACTTCGCTTTGGTTCATCACCTTATTTGGTGTTTATGTTGATTTTATATGTCTATTATTATTAGTTACAAAAGTGCACTAGTTTTAAACACAAAATAAAAGTAAGTTGCGACTTTTCATCGCACTAAGCGTCTTTTCGCCGTTTGTTTGATTTATACCGGGTTTTTGTTTTATTATTAATTAATTGATTGTCTTCCGGAGCACAAAGAGAACTAATTACATAATAGATTCACAGATGTGATTAATCGCTGCCCATCTAACTGCCCCAGGTATTATTATATTTATTTCTGACGTTTCTTTATATTTTTCTATATAAAACTCGTTTTCACAATTTATATGTTTATATCTGGCCGGCTCTGTTGGTCGAGTGGGTAATCCCGTATCCCCTAAGCTACACAGTCGTGGGTTCGATTCACACCTCAGTCAATTCAATCCGCTTTTTAACTATTTTTTCTGCGATCGATCTAAAGCTTCATCCTAAAGCTTAGTTTTGGCAACAATTGAAACATCGACGATGTACTCTATGGCGTAAGTGTATACAAGATCACGCTGAAACACAGACGGGGCGTTTTTTAAACCAAAAGGCGTAGTCGAAAACTCATATTGACCTTCGGGTTTGTCACCCCCGGTGCGTTGAATTGAATCCGAATGTACCGGTATTTGATAGAAACCGCTAGCCATATCGAGACATGAGAAATAGCTTGCTCTACGTAGCTTAGAAATCTGGTCAGAAATTAGAGAGGCGGTGGGGTACTTGTCTGCGAAAGTATTCTCATTCAAGGCACGATAATCCACATAAAGGCGATCGCTACCATTTTTCTTTTTGATCAGCATTTTAGGACTTGCGAAGATGAATAGCTGTGACGAATTATAATAGATTTCAACTTTATAACGTACATTCTCTTTTTCGTCCTCACTAAGTTTATATGCCTCTTTTGGCGGAGCCACATTGCAAGTGTGCACCGTTGTGCACCGTTGTCCACCATGCAGAGACGTCCGCTCCGACACAATCAGGATTAAATTTTGGCAAAGCTACGTGGACAGGCCTTGTGTTTGCTACCGGCCTTGCAGTATGCATGGACTTGATGATGTCCATTAAATTTATATTTTGTGCTTCAGAGGCTAGAGGATCTGACCCGGACCTTGCACTTGAGGGTCAGCCGATCCCACTTCTGATATCGTAGAAGGAATCATTTTATTTTATTTTTTCCGCACAGCAAGTTCTGTTCTCCTTGATGCCGCTTTTCGAACTGCCCGACCTGAGACCAACGCTTCAGCCAACTTCGCGGCCTATGATCAGACCTAACTTAGTAGCAGTTTCTCTGCAGCTGCTACCGTGACTTTTTCAAGGGAATTGTTCGAATTAGTTCGAAAATCCCTAAAAATTCATGCCGCCAGCTTTACATGACACTCTGACAAAATAGCGCTTTGCTATACACTGATCTACAAAGAACAAGTACTAGCGCTCCAACGTATACACTTTTTCAAGGCACGTCTTGTCTACCAGAATTCTTCTACTCTTAAATCGCTATCCAGCCGAGCCCTAGCTCCTTGAGAGCGCCTTCTTGCAGCAAGACAGATCTTCCTAGGTGAACTTATCTCGTCAGTCCACCAACGGCTTTCCAGCCCTACTAGGTATCCTGTTCGGCATTAAAACATCACATGCTGCTGTTAGGGCATTTATAAGGCGTATCGCCATATCTTGTGCTTTCAGGTTGTAGATTGCAATTTTACTCTCCATTTTAGGTCCGAAATAGGCTGCTGCTGACAGCATTTGTTATTCTCATAAAGAAAATGGCTTGGTGGTCGCTGCATGTAAAATCACTTGGGACTTTCCATACAGTCCTTCTACAAATAGAACTGCTAAGCAGGGTAAGGTCTATTATGGATCCTCCGCCCTGCTTTCTATACGTCAGTTTCCTCCCGTTATTAGGTATTCTTACATAAATCGTAGCGAATTCTTCTAATAGGCAGAAGCATCTAGCATATGTCATCTTACTCACCTGTCTCTCCTATGATCTTTTTGAAAGCTGCAGTCTACTAGTTGGCTATATCCTTTTACCCTTCGTAAGATCTCCGAGTAAGACACGTCACATTTCGCAGTTCTTACAATGGCATCAGGTCGCGTCTTCTCTTGGAGATCTCCCTCCTTGGTTCTTTTAGGGGCTTCCTTAACTTACTTAGGAACCTTCGGCTTCTTCCTATTCACCTTCGTCCATTTTCGGCTGTCTTGTGGCAGCTTTGGGATCTGCTGGGAGTTCGACGTGGGCGAGGTGCCTATAACTCCTAACTCGGGGTCTATAGACTGGGTGCCAGTTGTCCCCTTTCCTCTCTTCGATCGAGGCTTTCTGACCACCTTTTCGGCACACTTAATTGTTACGCCATTAGACCTAAACAAAAGCGATACTTGTGAGGAGTGGTGTGTCCTAATCATCGCCTTTGCTCTCAAGTCGAGCAATTGGATTGCCACTAACTCATTAAGAGCTCGGATACTCTCAATTGAGTCCATCATGGGTTGATGGATTGATCACCTCTTTCAATCTTCCAATATCTCCACTATGCACGAGATCTCTTTGTTGAAATCGCAAAGTACCAAAATGCTGCTTGGCTGGCTAGAGCTCAGCCGTTCCTGGTTCCCCATCTGGGGACCTTGCCTTAAAATTGTAATACTGCCGTGACGAGGGCGTTGAATGTGAAGGCGCTACCAGGCCAGCGAGCGTACTTTTGGCATGTAATCAAAGGTAACCGCACGCCAAATATCCAGCGGCGCACTGCTCTCTCAATATCTAGTTTTCACTGTTAACTGTTATTTTTTTTTACTGGCTTAGCTATTAAATATAACAAATCGCATTTGGGCTACAATCAAGGGGAAAACGGGTTAACGAAGGGGAGAGGTAATGTAGCCTGCTTAAACAGTGGCTCAAGTTCTGTTTTGTGGCTAAGTTTGAGTTCAGTTTTGCGCGACCTTCTTCATTAAAATTATGACAAGCTGTAATTACCTTCGATTTGCTTTGACCAACGCACTAATTGCGTGTGAGACAAGGCAATGATATTCGATACCCTTGGCAATGTTCGTAGAGTGGCAAGGCAGCAGTGTAGATATAAAATTGACGTCTACTTGCTTTTGTACACTTCACTTCAAGTGTCGCTCCAGTGAAACCAAAAGACCTGGTTTTCATTTTTTATTTTTTTTTATTGAGCTTAGTCAGCTCGTCTTGAAAGATGTTACACTGTTGAGTTGAGTTATGAGCGACTTAGTCATACAACTGCCAGTTGCCTTTGCTGGCTTAAATTATGTTATGTATGTTAGCGCTAGCACTATGAGTAAATTTTCATAGTCAAAAGATTTCTATCTGCTGTTAAACAAAAATTTATGTTGTTTTTCCTGGTGAATGGGTCCCAACTCCAAGCTGTTATCTTTGGCCGATGGTCAGTCGCGTTATTAAATCCATGGTAATCTATGCAAGCAGGGAGGCCATGTGATGGTTGACATATTCCCTTACGAGGTTATATGCTCAAAGCCAGGTCCGCGTTAGTCAAGAAAATTTCAACTGATCCAGTACCCCCAATTGAATGGGACAACCATTGAACGTTTTTGGAACCCTGCCAAAATTTTACCGGGACTGCGGCAGTTGCGGCATTAGCCTAACAGTCGTTTCAGAAAGATTTCACTCCGCTTAGTAAGATGTTAGAATACCACAGACCGTCCTCTTAGATCGCCTATTCCTGCTAAAATACCAGTGCCATAATCAAGACTTTACTGGTATCCTTCTTGACGTCGCCTCTTACGACTGCGGGACGTTCTAAGTGACCGCGTACCACACGGTGTGTGTATGTGTATGTTACACTCGCTAGCCAACGCTAGTTTAATAATGTTTCATAAGTTTTTTGTTTCTTAATCAGTCGATACCATTTTTTTAAAACTGTTTTATATTGAGGCTTAAGGTCGGTTTTGGGTGTATTATCAGCGAACAAGGAGTGATATCCAAAGTTTGACATAACCCCGATCATGGTACGCTATACAGGAAACTACATACCAAATCTCTAGCTCTTATAGCTTAGAAGTTCTTTGCGTTCAAACAGACACCCGGACATGGCCAAATCTCTGCTATACTCCTGAGCACATTTGCGCAAAGTTAATATATCCTTTTTTAACCAGGGTATAAAAAAGGTGCAAGGCGAATACAAATAGAATTCGAAAAGAATCAAATTTAAATTTAAACATGAAATAAACGAAATAAAGATTAGGTTGAAATTTGAAACATTAAGTAAGCCCCAGAAATATCAACACTGTAACGTAGCTGCCAATCGACTTCCGGTACCTATCTCCTCCTCCCAGCCCTCTATCTACATTTAGGCTATATTTTACTTTTACAATGACGAGAACCATACTAGTGGTGCGCCAGCCCGCTGGGTCTGTGCACTATATACGTTCATATGGCATTTCCATTATATTTTTTTGATTTTTTTCTTCTTATTAGCAGAAATATTCTACTTTGTATCTTATCTAGTAGGTTGCTCGAATCCTAGTTATATCAAGCCGTGGATAGACTCAAGGGGTGCAGCGGTGATCCATGGTAGACTCTTCCCCTGGCTTTTTTCGTTCGGCACACCGATGTTCAGGGGATTTGAATATAAATATAAATTATAATATAATACAAATTATAAATAGCCTAAGAGACAGATAGTCTTATTAGCTAGTTGGTCTTTAAGAACATACATATTAAAGTACTGGGAATGTAAAAGTCTTTAGTATATCATAAACAACATGATCTAACAATAGACCTCTATAGGATACCTGTTTCCCCAGTATTAGTGGACAGATCATTTATTACAACTTTTAGTATAGTTTATCATAAAAATAAAAACAAATAATTTTAATCAATATAAAATACTACAAAACCAGATATTTTTCACAAGCTTACAAAAAAACAAGTACTGTCCTGTGCGCCTTATTTATTTCATTTTATATTTTAATATTTAAATTTTCCAATTATTTCAATGAAAATAATTTGAATTACACGTGTAATATAAAAAATACTAATCCAAGTTAAACTAATTTAAGTCTTCCTCTGAAAATGTATAAATTACTAAGTTGGCTGTTAATGTTATCAAACAAATGTTCAACATGCCCTCCAGTTGCACCCACTACAATAGAGGAAGGTCACACTAAGAATCCCAAAACTAGAAAAGCTCCAGGTGAAGATGGCGCAGACAACAAGTCTCTCAAGGCCCCGCCGTACAAAGCTGTACAAAGAACAGGGTAAAACGATTTTCCCACAGAGCCATAATTTTTTTTTATGTAAGTATATCTATATACTGAAATAATTGTTTACTTTTATTCGAGTCCAACTAATGCCGTGCCAAAGGGGGGCTAGCGGCAACGATGAAATTAATAATCGATTAGCGAATGAATTTACTCGTGTGGTTTATTGAGACTTCAACTTAAGACTAAACTGTACAGAAAAATTTATTATAAGCGAGAGTCAAAAAATTTGGATTTGGTTATGAGCATGCATACGTTTCATATTACAGCATGTGCACTTCGAAAACTGTTAAGTTAAGAAGCTTAGGTGTGATTTTCATGGGCATGCTGGGGAAATAATATTATTCGCCGAAAAGTTTTGTAGTTTTTTGAATTCCTGGGTGTAAAAGTTTTTCATGGGTAGTCAGTACTAGTTCTTTAAATTCTACATAAGTAGGTATGTTTTTTAATAACACAAGGCTTCAGACAATTTTGGTATATTTCGGATTAATGGTTTCTTTGTATGCTCTTTGAAGTATCTCAAAATCTGCATCACTGGTTACGTATAAGGCGCTGTTTTTGGAACAAAAATGGTCAAGTAGATATTGTTTGGCTAATTCCTTATTTATGTCTCTGTAAGAAATGTGAATAATTTGTTTTTTGAAGAAATTTTCGTGTTGTATATTTATAGGGCCTTTAGAGAATATGCCGTTTATGACAATTTTTCGGACCAACTTATTAAATCACTACTATCTTCTTCTGCGCTATGTTGTGTGGATTCTCCAAAAAATACTTGTTCTATTTTTACTCTAGATAGGGCGATAGATAGGCATAATTTTCCTTTATATATATTTTATATCAAAATCGTATTCTGAAAGCCTTATTTTCCATCTTGTTAATTTAGAGTTGGGTTCCTTTAATTTATGTAACCAAAACAATGGTTGGTGATCGGATGCTATTTCGAAATGTCGTCCTAATAGGTAATGTCGGAAAGTTTTAGTTGCCCAAACTATAGCTAATAATTCCTTTGCTATGGCACTGTAATTTATTTCGTGTTCATTTAGGGTTCTACTGATGTAACTAACAGGGTGTCCAATGGATTCGATTTTGTTGATTTCTAGATGAAATTTATTTCCAAATTAACGACAAACATACTCACAGCTAATAGCAGTAGAAATTATACTTTATATGTATGTCAAGATTTATTTAGTTTTATAACTTATGAACTAGTCTGGTTCACACCGACGCACAGTGGTTGATTTAGCCAATCTGGTACTCAATAATTAATATCAAGCTAAATAAACAAGGTATGTTTTTCAAATTATTTTTATAATTCAGTATGTAAATTAACAAATATTTTAAGATACTTTTTTTTAAATTAAAAAATAAATGTTTTCATTTTTAATTTTTCTTTTATTTTTTGGACAAATTTTAACCTCTGTATTTTATTATAACAAAATTGGAAAATCAAATTTGATGTTAAAAAAAAACTATTACATTTCTTTGTTGCTAATTTCGGGGATGCTTTCCAAAAGCTGAATCACCTCGTCATCCAAAGCAATATACTTTTTTGAGAACGCGGAAGTACATTTTGACATCGATGATATTAGGTCTTCCATCGTATTTATTCTGGACGTTTTTAGAGTGTGATTCAAGCGATAGTTGCGCATATCTTTATTTCGCGCTTCATCGGACATCATGCCGATTGGAAGGGAAACATTCTTTATTATGTCTGCTCCATAAATCAAAATTTTGTGAATGGATGAAGGCATATAAAACCAAGGGTATTCCTTCACAAATATAGAAGCTGCATCCCATGTGTATTGGCGAAAAGCTTCAACATTAACATTGTACCCACATGCCATAGTGCGTAAAATAACGCTAAATCTTTTAATAAGGTCAAATCTGGATCTTCGAATAGTGTTCTTGCTGTATTATTCGTGTCCCCCAAACCAACCATGGGAATATCGACTAAAATACCCATTTGTTTTTGGAGTGCAGTTTGTATTTCTGCCTTTCTTTGCGCAACTATTTCTTTATCTTCTCCGCGAACCTGCCACTTTTTAATTGGAAGTCGATACTATATATGGATGATGCACTCGAAACATCTGATTCATGCATGGAGAGTTGATAGCCCAGACTTGTATAAACATTCTTTAGGTGGTTTGGTTAAAATTTGTTTTAAATTGTTAAATGTGGAAGAAAGGAAGGCACCACAAATTCCACAGACCTGCATAGAAGCTTCCGCAATCGAGTTGAAGATCTTCCCATCAATCATTGTTAAATGAAATTCATGAACTATGTTGAAACGTTGAAGGAAGAATTTGTTCTATTTTCTGTTCTATATTTTTAACTTCTTTACGAACTAAGTCAGCAGTTTCTTTTTCAAAGCTTATTTTTATTGGCCTGCAAAATCTAGTTGAAGAAGGACGTTAATTTTGCCAAATTACTGCATTATTTATGTCCATTATTTGCAGGGGAACCATACAAATCGAAAATATGCTTTCATCAATCACTCCAATTTCAGGATCACTAAAGCGCTGGCGGTATGTCGAATGGCCACTACTCCATTATATATATGGCTTTTAATGGACCATTGATTTTGGAATCTTCTATTCCTTCAATTATACGAGCAACAGTGTGGTCAACCAAAGACTGCAAACTGACTTCCGCTGAAGTTTCCGAAATGTGTATGTCCTCAGGATAAGTCGTCTTTTTAGCCTTTAGCAGAACATCATAACAAGAAAACATTTTTGACTCATGATTTTTCACAATTTTTTAAACTAGCTGGTACGAATTTTTTGTAAAGTCTCCATCTACCATAAGGGCTAAGGCTTCTTCAGGGCTAATATTTCTGGCATTTTCAACTTCTGCGCTCTTAGTAATTTTTGTGGGATTTTCTGAGTCTAGGTTCAATAACATCTGAGATGCATTTCTTTTGCCAGAATTATACAAACTCACACGAGCAGCCACGACCAATTCGTCGCATGGGGTTTCCTTAACAATGTCGGAAACTCTTTGAATTTGGAGATGAGGTTTGCAATCAGAGAAAGCTTTTACTGGGCGCCCAGAGCTACTAGAGGCTTTTTCAGTTAGCACAATAGACTCATTTAACCAATTTTCATTTTGTTTTTGGTTTCGACGGCATTTTTTCCACTTTTCCGTAATTTTGCTAGAAAATTTGGCTAATTTTTCATTTATTTGCTTGTATTCTTCATCGCTAATATTGTTCTTATCAATAAAGAATGAAAAAACCTGGCTTTGAATTGCCTCAAGTTTCTTTTCGAGCACAGTTTCCTTGTGCCATATTGCAAAAAGCGTGCTTCTTAAAACTGACATTGTACCTATAAAAGCTATAGGGTAGCAGCTGGTAGCACCTCATTTTGACACTGGACGATTCACAAAAGCTAATTCTATAAACACAGAAAAATTGGTGGCAGGAGATCGTAGGGGTCACAAGTTCTATTACACGAAAGTCTGAGGTATGTAAGTAATACTACTGTAAATGAAATGCTAACTTCTACATCGATTTACCACGAATACAAACAAACACAGGACACACAAATGTTTTTTTTATTAAATACATACCAACTTTGACTTAGGTTAACACTTATTTCAGAAAAAATCGCAAAACTTTAACTTTTACAAAGCAGAAGCAAACGCCTAAAAAGTGCGGGAAAATATATTTAGGTGTGGACAGAAAAATTTAGTGAGTTTCACTCGCTCACGACTGCGTGACTATCGATTAGAAAAATATAGTAGCATCAAAATAAATATTGGCGGGATTTTTATTTTCAAAATAAATAAAAATATGAATTAAATTTTAACCTTTAATTTTATATTTATTGATTGCCAGATTGGCTCAATCGACCACTGTGCAACGGACATATAGAAAGACATAGCGAACTCTTCTGTCGAAGCCAATTAAAAAATATATTTTATATAACTAAAAATCCAAAATAAACTTGATCTGCCTGCAACTAATACAAGCACTTTGAAAAAAAAATGTCTCTAGCTCTAGTAGTCTCCGAGATCTGTGTGTTCATACGGAAGCGTAGACGGACAGACAGACAGACGGACATGCTCCAATCGACTCGGCTATTGATTCTGAGTAGGAATATATATACCGTATGGGGTCGTCCACGCCTCCTTATGGGTGTCACAAAGTCAATATACCCTTGGTACCCAATGGGCACCGGGAATAAATATGTACGTACATAATGTGTACATAACTGTTGCTGTATGTATTAACAAAGTGGACCCCCGACTTCCCACTTACGACTGTACTGTGGCCAAAATTATTAATATTTGCATAGTCAAAGAAAGAGACTTTAAACTTTATAAGAAAATTGCAGCAAAATTTCTTCTTCTTTTTTTGACTGTGCCTTTATACTATATGCTTCAGCATTTGCCAGTACTCTTTCTTCGATATTTCCGTCATTACTATTTACATTATCATTTTATTTAGGCCCAATTCAATCAGCAAAAATAGAAACGCATAAAGTTTGATATACACTGGCACTGGACAAGCTGTATTCATGCATTTATGTGGGTCTCTTGTCTTGCTGTTCATCCTCTTTTCCACACTTTAGTTTTGGGATGCCCATTCACTCTTATGTGAATCTCAGACTAGTTTGTTTGCGCTGTTTTGGGTGTAGCCAAATGTGATTCATTAGTAAACAGCATTATTAGCAGGAGTAAAAGTTGTTGCTGTAGCTATTGCTGGCGTTGTGGATGTAGGGCCGCAGCTCATCCAAAGATTATTGCAAAGAGAGCTTTGGTTCTCGTCCTGCTTCTGTTGATGTACCAGCATCAACATCAGTTGCAGAAAAATTATTATTAAACAAATACAACAAAATATGAATTATGTTAATGCCAAGTGTACACACACTTACTCAAACATATATATTCTCACTTTAACGTACACACAAGCTGAGACTCTTATATATTATAATAGCTAGGACACTTGTGTTTGTGTGTCTTCTACTGTATTTTTCCTTATGCAGGTGTTGCTTTAAACTGGCCGCAAAGCCGACCAAGCTCCCCAAGGAGCTAACAGCAGAAAAGTTTTGTTTTACATTCGAGAGTCCAGTAAAACACTATAAAACTTTCGTATTGAGCCCAAAAAACACAAAATAAAAAAAACCTAGAGCATAAGTAAGAGAGGTTAACAAAGAAATCAGCTTACGATCATCTTGGTATATAATAGAGACAATGGTTGGCAAACAAAGTTAGATAAAATGGATTAAAGAAATTCAATTTGTCAACAAGACAATAAAAATCCTAATAAATCAATGGCAATTGCTAATAAATAATATCTGTAGAAATAAATAAGAAATTTCATTTATAAAAGAAAGAACCAGCTTTATAAATAATACAACTTATTATATGCCATCCCCTTATGCAATTCATTTTGACCTGCAAATAATTTGGATATAAAATTAAGAATAATTATATAAAACGAGTATGTCGTGAGCAGAAGCAGCCCGCAAATTATACTTAAGAAATAGCATTGTAAATTATACTTAAAATAATTCAATTTCTCATTTGCACATTCAAATTCAAACTTAACGTAAATTCATCCCGCCTAAGTTATTGTTATCTTGCCTTTCTCTTATTCTTATCAGCTGATTAATCTAAGTTCTAAGCGCACGCATGTTAGCGGCGCGCGCATCTTGCTTATCCACATTCGTTCGCCTCTCTTTGATCGCTCAAGTCATAAGCCGTGCTTATCTCTTCTTATTGCCTGTGCCAAACTCGGAGTAAATTGTAAAATAAATTGAATTGTACACACATAGAAACAAATAGTGAACTAAATTACAGCAAATTAAAAGTGCACGAAAATAAATATAAAACGAACACACACACACGCTGCTTATATTCATCACACACGCCTTTGTTAATACATACATACGCATACCTATATTCTAATCAAACACAAAACGAAACTTTTACTTTACGCGAACACCCCACAACCCTTTTCGTATTAATTCGCAAAAGGTGGCATAAAGTAATGCCTCCTCGAAACATTGGTGACCCCGACGTGATCGTATAAAGTTCAAAATTTCGTTTTTTCGCCTAACAAGGGTCATACCATACGCGGCATATCGTTGCGCGTTGTTATATTGCATATCGTTGCATTATTGTTGTTGTTGCAAATTTTCATATGGTTGAAAATTTCGGTACAGTCGAGTACATATACACATAATCGCAAGTGCATATACATAGTGGTACTCGCAAGGTACAGTTGCAGGTACCCAAGTTGGATTAGCATACGCAGGAGAAATGGGAAGAAGGATTACAAACACATAGATTGCTGAAGTGGACTGATATGGCTGCGTTCTTGGAAAGGAGATGTCGGATGATGGAAAATATTGAAAATGCTATGGTAACACAGACACCTGGCAACCAGGTGGGAAAATCAATCGACAAGAGAAATTATAACACCCTCATTTCATCATCTAACACCACATTATGCACCGTATGTGATTCGAAAGATCACTTCATTTCAAAATGCGCACAATTCTTAGCCATGAATCCCACAGCTCGATACAAAGAAGCAAAAAATCTTCATCTTTGCCTTAATTGCCTGCGCAAGGGTCACAGCCTGCAGCAGTGCAGATCTGGGAATTGCAGGCATTGCCGCTCAAAGCACAATTCTTTGCTTCATCTTGAGCCTGCAGCTTCCCAATCTACCAATATTGCCACAAATACTTCGCCAATTCCTACTTCGCTCTTAACTACTTCCTTAATCTCATCTCCACCTAAAGCCTTAGTAGACAATCAAACTGATTATGTGCTGCTTGCCACCGCCATCATTTATGTCAGAAATCGATCCGGCATAATGGTGCCCTGCAGAGCCCTGCTCGACTCTGCTTCGCAAATCAATTTCATAACTGCTCGATTCGCGCAGCAGCTACAACTCTCATATCGTCGTTCAAATATCGCAGTATCAGGCATTGCAGAATCTTCGTTCCTTGCTGATAAATCCGTCGATATAATCGCTCAATCTCGCAACCAAAATCATCGCATTTCGTTCGCAACTATTATCACAAATACTATCACCGGCTATCAGCCACATTTCGATTTGAATTCGTCTGGATGGAACATCCCCAGCAATTTGTTCCTCGCTGACCCGCTCTTCTGCAAGAGTCAAAGGATTGATATTCTTATTGGAGCTGGTCTTTTCTTCGACCTGCCCACATTGCAGAAAACACGATTGGGGTGGATTGCTTTTGGAGGGATATCTTCGCCATCTCATAAGCATTCTGCATTGGCCGCAGTAGCTACTGAGTCTGACCTTCAGCCGGAAGCTGAATCTTTGCCAAATCTTGTCAAAAGGTTTTGGGAAATTGACAACTATTGTGGAGCGTCACCCATGCCAACTGACGAGGATGCCTTGTGCGAGAATTTGTTCTTGCAATCCTATTCTCGGCTCTCATCTGGTCAATACTCAGTTCGCCTGCCCGCAAAAACGAGTTTCATCATGCTAGGGGACTCTTATGGTCGTGCCTTGCGTCGTTTTAAATCGTTGGAATCCAAATTAACAAAAAAACCCTGAGCTGAAATCTCAGTACTCGGCATTTATAAAGGAGTATATTGATCTGGGTCATATGTCGCTTTCCTCTCAGCAGTCATCTTTGCCACAATTTTACTTGCCCCACCACTGCGTGCACAAATGGGATAGATCAACCACTAAGCTGAGAGTGGTGTTTGATGGTTCAGCCAAAACCTCATCTGGATACTCTTTAAATGACTTGTTCTTCTCCGGGTCATCTATTCAGCCAAAAATCTTCAATACGCTAATTCGATTTCGCTTTTTCAAGGTAGCATTATGCGGCGACATTTGTAAAATGTATCGCTGCGTGCGTGTCACCAACCCTGACCATCTCCTCCAATGCATCTTATGGCGTGACAACCCAAACGAAGCCATAAGGGTTTACACATTGGACACTGTCACTTATGGCACCAAGCCGGCAGCAGGCTTACCAATTCGTGCTATGCAGCAACTCTCACATGATGAGGAGAATGATTTTCCTATGGCAGCCAAAATTGTAAGTAGAGATTTCTACGTTGACGACCTTATTTCTGGAGGCGATTCAATTAAAGAAGTCGTGCAAATTCGTAAGGAAATCAAGGCGCTACTGGCTAAAGGACATTTTCCAATTCGTAAATGGTGTTCCAATGAGTCCGCAGCTCTCGAAGGAGAACCCGCTGAAGATCGGGAGAAAATGCTGAGCTTCCAGGATGGATCGGATGTTGCTAAAACACTTGGCCTATATTGGGATACCAACTCTGACAACTTGCTGTTTAGCTTTTCTGGAAATTTTATGATCCGCTAGGTCTCATAGCGCCGATCATCACAAAGTTGAAAATATTCTTGCAGATTCTATGGAAAGATAAACTCGATTGGGACGAAGAGCTGCCATATGGTTGGAGCACATGGCACAAATTTCGTCCATTAGCCATTTAAAATTCCCTCGCTTCGTTATGCATCCTAGTTCATCATTGGAAATTCATGGATTTTCCGATGCAAGTTTAGCTGCATATGGTGCTTGCGTTTACGTTCGCTCGGAGGCGCAAGGCACAATCTCGTCGACCTTACTCTGCTCCAAATCAAGAGTCTCGCCGCTTAAATCACTGACGATTCCCAAGCTTGAATTATGCGCGGCTCTGCTACTATCCGAACTGATTTCGAACATAGCCCAAACCATTTCGTATCCTTGCTCCTACCATTGTTGGTCTGATTCAACAATTGCACTTTCCTGGATTCGACAAGCTCCATCAGATTTTAATATTTTTGTCTCCAACAGGATTGCACAGATTCAGGAGAGGACCAAAGATATGAAATGGCATCACGTACCGACGAAGGTCAATCCTGCAGATATACTGTCCAGAGGATATACTCCGCTAGAACTCTTGGAATCAACCCTGTGGCGCGAAGGCCCTCCGTTCCTGCGGTCAGATGATTCGCACTGGCCAGCTCAAATGCTTTCTCTGGTGGAGGTGCCAGAACATCGGCGAGTCGCATTAGTGTTAACTCAAGCCCAGGATATTTCGTACAGCTGCAAATTTCAAAATTCCTTTGGCAGGCTGCAAAGAGTATTTGGATATGTACATCGCTTCCTGATGATCAAAGCCAAGGATGGGGCACGCCTTCGTGGTCCTCTTCAAGTTGAGGAAATTAAAAGCGGCACCCACCTCCTCATCAGGGCAATTGAACTCATAAGTTTTTCCGAGGAGCACAAAGCTCTCAAGGCAAAAAAGGAAATATCGTCGAAAAGCAACCTGATTTCGTTGCGCCCTATCATTGACGATTTTGGATTGATTCGGGTTGGTGGTCGGCTGCAGCATTCTCTTCTGGACTACGACGCAAAACATCCATTGTTGCTACCCAAGGACCATCCAGTTACATCAGCAATTATCGCTCACTTCCATCATCAATTCTTGCACGCTGGGCCGCAGAGTATTCTAGCTGCTTTGAGACAAAGGTTTTGGCCAATTGGAGGTCGCAAAACCGTCGCTGTCATCATCAACAAATGCATACGATGTTTTCGACTCAAGCCTAAAATAGCTGAGCATGTCATGGCACCTTTGCCATTCAACCGCGTGCAACCTTGTCGTCCATTCACCACCGTTGGAATCGATTTCTGCGGGCCTTTTTACTCCAAGTCCGAGGTTAGAAACAGGCTACCCGCAAAATGCTACATCGCAATCTTCGTGTGTTTCGCTACCAAATCTGCTCACTTGGAGTTGGTCGAGGACTTGTCTGCTGCGTCGTTCATAGCTGCCCTCAAGCGATTCATAAGCCTTAGAGAAAAGCCTAGCACCATTTGGTCGGATAACGCAACCAATTTTGTTGGGGCCAAAAATGAGCTGCTTGAGCTAAGGCAACTTTTCTTGGCTGATCCTCAGAATTCCGAACTTCAAGAAGCCTTCGTCTCCATCGGCATAAAATGGCAATTTATACCCCCTCGTTCGCGCCGCACTTCGGTGGCTTATGGGAGGCTGCCGTCAAATCCGCCAAATATCATTTTCATCGGGTGGTGGGGAAAACCATTCTCACATTTAATGAACTTCGTACTTTGGTCTCCGAAATCTCAGCCATGCTTAACTCTCGTCCGCTTTGTCCAATTTCAGAGAGCCCTGACGATTTAGATGTCCTTACTCCTGGGCATTTTTTGATTGGCTGCCCCTTCGCCAAAATTGACGAGCCCGACATCACGCATCTCAACATCGATCAGCTGAGTCGCTGGCAACGGGTCTGCCAAATGCAGCAGATCATTTGGCGCAAGTGGAGCATGTGCTACCTATCGCTGCTACAGGAGCGTGGAAAATGGCGTTCATCGAGGCCGAATGTCCTCCCAGGCAGCATCGTGGTGCTCAAAGACGAAAACGCCCCTCCTCTTCAATGGCGACTAGGCAGAGTGGAGAGCATCATCCATGGTGAAGACGGCGTAGCCCGCGTTCTTGTCATCCGGACAGCTGCTGGCATCATAAAACGCGCTGTCGCCAAAATAGCTGTTCTGCCCCTGGAAACCACATCACCTGTCATCGTGCCTCTTCCAGCGGGGGGAGCATGTCGGGAGCAGAAGCAGCCCGCAAATTATACTTAAGAAATAGCATTGTAAATTATACTTAAAATAATTCAATTTCTCATTTGCACATTCAAATTCAAACTTAACGTAAATTCATCCCGCCTAAGTTATTGTTATCTTGCCTTTCTCTTATTCTTATCAGCTGATTAATCTAAGTTCTAAGCGCACGCATGTTAGCGGCGCGCGCATCTTGCTTATCCACATTCGTTCGCCTCTCTTTGATCGCTCAAGTCATAAGCCGTGCTTATCTCTTCTTATTGCCTGTGCCAAACTCGGAGTAAATTGTAAAATAAATTGAATTGTACACACATAGAAACAAATAGTGAACTAAATTACAGCAAATTAAAAGTGCACGAAAATAAATATAAAACGAACACACACACACGCTGCTTATATTCATCACACACGCCTTTGTTAATACATACATACGCATACCTATATTCTAATCAAACACAAAACGAAACTTTTACTTTACGCGAACACCCCACAACCCTTTTCGTATTAATTCGCAAAAGGTGGCATAAAGTAATGCCTCCTCGAAACAGAGTAAAAAGGGTTATATTACCTTTGTGCAAATGTATTGTGGATACGCCCCATTCGTCCGCAATACGTCCAAAACCGTTTGAATCATCTAATAACTCAGCTTTTAAAAACACTAGATACTAATTTTCTAAGCATCAATATAAAACAGTCCTTAAAAATTTTATCGATCGATTATGAAACAAAAAAGTTATTAAACAATTAATTTTCCCGGAGAAATCAGTTTGTCAAAGGAACACTCTTTTTCAGTGGACATAGGCATAATAGCGGATGAATAGAGCGTTGTCGCGAAGATGCCAGTTAAGACGAAGATAGGAAAGGCACGCCCTGCGAAGTCGAGTTAAGCTACAGTGCATACAGGTAGGCGGTTGATCTTGGGGCGTACACATTGCTTAGTATGATGATCTTCACCACATCGAGCACAATTGGGATGTCGACGGCAGTACTTCGCTATGTGCCCAAATTCTTGACATCGTATGCATTGAGCGATATCTGAAGTTTTACGCACCCTTTCGATTCTCACTCATTGACGGCAAAGTGGTCAAATGACTGACTGAAATCAACGTACTATAATCTATCTTTTATGTAATATAATATGGCATAATTTTTGAGATATCAATCATGATCAATTCGTTCCCCGTCTCGAGTTACCCTACGCTCACCTAAGTGTTATTTACTGGGAAACTATCGAGGTATAGAATAATTACCTCTCTGATATCAGATTTTTTCCTTTATTTCATATGTTATACTATTTTTTTATCTCTTATATTTTTAGTTATAGTTATAGGATTAAGCACAAAGTATATGAAATATGCATTCGAAATTGCTTATACTTTAAATTTTTATTAAGAGCCGCACAAAAAACTAACGAAGTATCGAATTTTCGTTTCCAAACCATCAAAAATATCGAATGGCATCACCATCGATAGTTCACCATGACTAGCATATATATGAAAAATTGTTATGAACCGACTTGTCAGTTAAAGCCAAGTATCGTTTGCCGGCTAGCTATCGGCTATACCCAGGGATGAGTATGACCTCGATACTTGGCTCTGACTGACAAGTCGGTTCATAACAAATGGCGCCCAATGGAAAATTATGAGGATAAGGACTCCACCGCAAACAGGAGGCGAATTTAAATGTAGAGATAATTAGAATTTTGAGTCAATTTACTATTCATAATACAGCATCAAGAAACGACTTTGATTGGACCGCAGGGAGGACCCGCAAGCCTCACCTGACGCTGCCACGGCCGTACCTTGCATAGTTGTAAAATAGTATGAATGACAACAGCTAGTAGTAAGATATAGGGCTGGTCCCAGCATGGAAACAATTTGTCCAAGACTGCGTTGCCGCTACTATATCTTATGAAGTCCATATATTTTTGTTGTTTTTTAGTTTCCGTTTTAGTATAAAATAAGAACTTTGGCCGCGACGTAGACTGTGGTCCAAGTAGGTAGCGATAGCAGCTTCTATGTTTGTTGCCTAGTCTACGTAACGTCCAAGTTCTCATATCATTCAAGAAGCCGAATTTCCTGGGAGGCAGGAGCGACAAAATGATAACCGACAAATACCCATGATCACCCTCATTCATCTCACCCAAATTTATGAATATAGTACAGGAAATTTTGTATTGTTTAATGTGTTTTCAATTCCCACGAGTATAACACTTTAGCGATAATTGCAAAATATCAATTATTAGGTCATAAAGAAGATTATATTTTTGTTTTTCGTTTGTGTGGAATTGTTAACAAATAATAGTTATTGTTAGGAATATTTTCTTATTTATTTATATAAATTAAAGTTATAAATATTATAGGAAATAAGACCAAAATAACTAGTTAGTGTAGTAATCCTACATATTAATGTAGTCAAAGTAGTTATCGTTTTTATAATATTATTTATAAGAAAAAAAAACTCTATTATCAAATGGTAAAAGACATGAGCATGGCAGACGCACGTAAACACGTAGCTGGAGGCCACGTATCCGATCAAACAACGATCGGAACAACTGATCTTCCAACCGAGATTAAATCAGCAATTAATGTGGCTTTATTTCAAGCACACGAAACCTTTAGATCAATGCTTGCTTCTCAAATGTCGGAATTTAAAGCTGAACTGCGGCGAGAAATGATGGCGTTTATGCAAGAATTACGAGGAGTGACCCGAGAAGCAAGACAGAAACTTCAGACACCAACAGAAATTCAGAGGGCACCAGATGAGATCGTGCCGTTCGCGGAAACAGCCTCGGAAACAACGACCGAGACAGCGACGGAGAAGGTGTCAGGGACATTGGCGGAGTCCAAGGAGCAAAATAAGTGGTGCTCCGAACCCAGATCGACAAGACGCTGTGAGGCACGCTCCGAACATGGACAACCGAGTCGATGTGTTCTCACCTTCGATGACAGCCCTAAAGATAAATCAGGAAAGAAATTAATTTTCCGTATGAAGCGCGAACAGAAGAAGGACCAGTTATTCTGGACAGATATAATCAGGGTTGAAAGCTATCATGGCCCGGCTAGCTCAATCGGTAGAGCACGAGAATTTATATCTCAGGGTGTGGGCGATAGCCTACGTTGGCGCCGAAGGACTTTCGGATCCCTACCGGATGTCGATGGTTTCTCTCCACCCCAAACAAATCCCCCCCCCCCCCCGGTGGTGGTGTGATGTTACGGTAGCCCTTACAATCGATAAGAAAAGAAGGAGGTGAATCGATTTCAGGAAGAAGGAGAGACAGAAGGAGAAGAAAGAGAGGAAGAGGAAGAGAGTTGTTGGATGACGAGCAGAAAAGAGGGACATAGAAATTTTGCTCTGCGACAGGCAGAAAATTATAATAGATAATATATTATAAATTAACATCAGTGGCAACAACAGCAACAGCTGTGATAGCAGAGACGACAGCTACAGTGGCAACAACAGTGACACCGACTGTTAAATAAACATCACCGACAACAGCAGTTGCAAGCAACAACAACA
The DNA here is from genome assembly GCA_037044475.1 of Zaprionus obscuricornis. Taxonomy (NCBI): domain Eukaryota; kingdom Metazoa; phylum Arthropoda; class Insecta; order Diptera; family Drosophilidae; genus Zaprionus; species Zaprionus obscuricornis. The sequence continues at coordinate 39,478 of JBAMBR010000220.1, read as the reverse complement.
ACGAAAGCAACAACAGCAGCAGCAGTTCGAGGTACAACCACGAGGCAACAGCGGTCGCAGCAACAACAACAGTGGTGGTATTAGCAACAACAGCGAATACAATAATACCATTCGCGCATCAACCACTTGCGATACAAGCGTGAGTGCATGTCTGTATACATTTTCATTGTTTATAATAGGTCATAATGTTAGTAGTTTATGTTAGGCCAAATTTTGTTAATTAAATGTATTTTGTAAATTAAAATGAATTGTTAAGTTATTATTTAGGGTGAGATGAGCGGACGGTGAAAGTGGGTAAAGTCTGGATAGGGTGTCGGTATAAAGTATTAAGCCGACAAATGGTTGGGTGGGCGTCGCAAGATGGAAAAACATCTGTCCATCTAATCCTTGCCAGTGTATTGTCCGTTTAGGTGTTGTGAGAAACAAGTCTAAGTATGAATCCAGAATATAAATATTTTGTTAACCGACCCGCCAAATATCGAGGACTTACTCATCCCTGGGTATAGCCGATAGCTAGCCGGCAATCGATACTTGGCTGTGACTGACAAGTCGGTTCATAACTAAATATGAGGTCGATATTATTTTATCGATGATTTGCGAGCACGTTGAATGCCATTCATTCAAATATTCAACAAACAGCAACAAATGAGTAAGTGTTTACTGTGAATGACACGAACAACATTTATTCCTGTTTAATATAAAATTTAAAATGAATCCATTAGATAAAATACACGCATTAGACGAAATCGAAAAGGATATTATACTGTGCATGCAAAGTGCAGGTACATTGAAATAGAAGTAGCAATAACTTAAAATCTCCGCAAATTGAAGTACACAAATATTTCCATCAGGTCAAGCACTACAGGAACTGGGAAAAGAGAAGTCGTCACAGAAAAGCGCAGAAACCCAATCTCAACAATTTCTGAAGAGCCTCTCTAGCGTCGAGTCGAAGCTATCAGAGCAAATTAACTATCTGACTCAAGTTTCCACAGGCCAACCGCACGAAGGCTCGGGTTATGCCTCAGCGAAAGTTCTTCAAATGGCCTGGCATCGCATACAACACGCAAGGTCGCGAGTCCGTGAACTGGAGGAGACTAAGGCGAAGCACTCACATGCAGCCAGGCAGCAACAGAAACGGCAACAGGAGCATGCAGCAGCTCAACAGCATCAACTACAGCAGGCAGCAGCTCAACAGCAGCAGCAACAACAAGCAGCGGGTGTTTCTGGTATGGGTGTGAGCACTGGAGTAACGGATGGTAGCGTCAGCTCAACAGCAAGCGGCGGACTTAGTGGACCCGGCACCGATGCTGCCGGTGGAATGTCAACAAATTAATCCGAGGAATAAAAATAAATAATTTACTACTTTTAATTTATTTAAATTCAATTTATAATTCAACGACAGTTGCTGCCAATGCCAAAGAAATTCATCTCACACACATAACGAACGCATTGCAGCAGCACATTGCGTTCGTGTCTTATATCTGTTTCTAGCAGTTTAGAAAGCATTGTATTTTGTTTGGTAATTTGGCGTGCTCGCTTATAATTTAAACCAAAACTCCTTTGTATAGACGAACAACGTTTAGTTGTTTTTGAAGGTGCGTTTTTTTGTGTACCTTGTGCGCTATCTTTTGACTTAACTATTGGTTCTTCTTGGCTAATAGCAAGTCGTTTATCAGTTGAAGCTGCTATTATTTTATTATTCCGTTCAATGGGAATTTCATCCGGAGCCTCGTCCGATGAATCGTAAGATTCTGGATCTGCCTGACCATTAATGAAAAGCTTAGATTCCATTTGTATATTCTTCTGCTCTGTTGCGTCTGTCAGCTTCCCCTCCCCGCGTATGACATTTTGTGCTGACTTCTCTCCATTCACAACCTCTACTAAAATAAGAGACTTTTCTTTGTCATCCATTTCATCAGCGTGCTCTTCCGAATCATCTACGTCAGAATCTGTTCCATACATTCCCAACATACTGCTAAGTACGTTCAGCTTTGCCTTGATTTTGTTCTTTACGTGATGATAATCTTTTAGTTGACGCGTACCTGAGAACTTCCGTCCAATTCCGTCCTTCTTTTGTGCCTGTGGTTCCTTTTCTTTGTGCTTGTGTTCAGTTGTCTTATCAACTTTATTTCGCTGGTTTGCTTGCTCTTTGTTTCGGATTGTTTTTTTTTTGTTAGTTGGTTGATGGATTCGACGACGATCCTCAGACTTGCCAAATCGTGTCTTCGAAGCCTCCAATCGTTCGCCCCGTTTTAAACGCTGCTGCTTAGCAAGCTTTGCTGTATCAACATTGGCTGCTGTGGGGAATCTTCAATAAAATTAATAATTTTGTTTTAATATTTTTAATGAACCATTAAAATGATTATTTATTTTTACTTTTTGCGTCTCTCCGCTTTCCAAGCTGTAATATCTTCGTCTGTCCAAACTTTCTTTAAGCTCTTATACAATCCAGTTATGTGATTTGCCTCTATGTGATGCTCCAATATTTCGGGCAAAGCAATAAAATCACAATCTTCAGCGGGACAACTCACATGGTGGATTACATGTCGCTTCATATCATGTGCTGTAGAAAATTCAATGCTGCAGTTGCTGCAACTTTCAGGAAGCGACATCGATTTACATACATGCGATGCTTCGGATATTTTAAAGGTTTTCTTTTCCTGTTGCTGTTTCAGATACTTAGCAGGCACAGTGCTTCCGCGTATACCATACATAGGTGGCGGTTGCTTTGCACGTGGTAATAACATCATTCCACATGGTGTTAAATAATGCAAATTGCTTGTTGCTACTTTTTGATTACCAAAGTTTGGCGACGGTAACAGAAATTTTGGCTCCATGGAGATTCAAACAGTGTGCTCTAGTGACAAGAGGGTAATGAATTTGGATACCTGTCTTTCACGAGTAGCAAGAAGTCATATAAAATTTATGATTGACTGAAATTTTCGATCATATTTTTAAACGACTAAAATGGAAATGTTTCAAATTAACAAATGTATTGTCAGCTTTGGATCACGAGGATAATCAATATCACATTGAATTGTAATCGATAGTTACATATCGATAGAAACGATAACTTGGCATCACTCTTCAACAGCTGTTTGACATTTACTACATATCGTATAGTGTTGCACAACGAAAAGGAATAGAAAATCGAAAAGAAAGTGACTGTCGTGCAATTGAATTAAATTGTGCATAAATAAAACGCATTTGCGTTTTACCGTTGCGTTAGTACAAAGAAAATACTCAAAAAGGACAAACCTGAAACTAAAAACAATGCAAAGTGTCTTAAATACAGTAAAAGGCACAGCACTTAATGTCGCCGAATATTTAACACCAGTACTCAAGGCAAGTGTGGTGGGTTAAAGAGATGACAAATAAATCATATCACTGTTACTTGCAGCTGAGACTCTACAACAGCACAGTTATTAGTTAATTAAATATATTTGTATATACGGAAGAGTTGCGTTAATGTATACCCGGTAAATCGAAATTCTTAATAATTCATAAAAATTTCTGTCCTTTAAAAAATCGTTAAATGAAAATCTCAGTAATTCGAAATCCCCCGTAATTCCAAAAGAAAAAAAAATTTGATCCCCGTGTCATTACAAATTACCGGGACTAGACTGTACTTATGTAAACGTGCTAACATGATGAATATTTGTAACAATTATTATGTATATATTTGACTTGCGATTTCTGATTCAACCGTGACGGGACTTATGAATAAAAAAAGTGTCTCATTTGTTGTTTTGCTGTCAGCATTCAACTTGAGACACTTAATTGGTCAAATGCATATATGTAAACTATATGCATATATGCATATATGTAAACTATAAGTGACTAACTTTTTCAATTATTTTATAGGAGTCGAAATTTCGTGAAACTGGAGTCTTAACACCAGAGGAATTTGTTGTAGCTGGCGATCATCTGGTACATCATTGCCCTACCTGGCAGTGGGCAGCGGGTGATGACAGTAAAACAAAGCCATATTTACCGAAGGGTATATATAACACATTAACTACCACTCAAATATAAATGTAACTTTAACACGAATTACTCAAACTAATTCAATGCAATTTAATTGTAGATAAACAATTTCTGATAACACGCAACGTGCCATGCTATCGACGTTGCAAACAAATGGAATATGTGGGCGAAGAAATTCTCGTCGAAGAGGAGTCCGGCGATGGTGGTTGGGTGGAAACGCACCAACTAAACGATGACGGCACCAGCCAAATCGATGACAAAATCTGTGAATTGACATTAGATGAGAGCAAGGTTATTTCACATAATTAAAAAATGTAATCAAAAGCTCTTTTGATACTTATAAAAAGAAGTATTCATTTTTAGGATGAGATGATTACACCGGATAGCAATAAATCGTCGCCTCTTAGCATTCCGAATGACATTCAGAATAAGCATGATATTGATGATGATGATGGTGAGGCTATTGATATGGATGCCTTTGAGGAGAGTGGCATGTTGGAACTTGTTGATCTTGCTGTTGCAACAACAATACGAAAATTGGATACTGTTACTGCTACACAGCAACATTTAAGTAGCTGTATTACAACATCCGCAACAGCGAATACTAATGCTGCAGCTACTGCTGATTCAGTTTTGCATACACGAACTTACGACCTACATATCACATATGACAAATACTATCAAACTCCGCGTCTATGGGTCGTAGGCTACGATGAGCAAAGGAAACCGTTGACTATGGAACAAATGTATGAAGATGTTTCACAGGATCATGCTAAAAAGACTGTTACAATGGAATCGCATCCACATTTGCCTGGACCCAACATGGCATCCGTTCATCCTTGCCGTCATGCTGATATTATGAAGAAGATTATACAGACAGTCGAAGAGGGTGGCGGTCAACTAGGCGTGCATTTATATTTAATAATATTTTTGAAATTTGTTCAAACCGTTATACCAACAATTGAATATGATTTTACGCAAAATTTTAACATGTCTTGAACTTTACTTCCAGTTGGTCAGCATAAACAACGATTACAACAGCTATAATAACATCAATATAAAAAAGGAAATATGCCCTAATTAATACTACTGCAATTTACTTAAAGAATAAATAAATGCAAACAGAGCACAACAGAAAGCCTTTTTTCATAATTACTTTTTATTACGTTGTTTTTTTTTTGTTGGTTGGGCTTATTTATTTATTTTTTTTTTGTTTGAAGCATCTCTGAGATGACATTAAAGAAGCTAAATAAAGCTAAAATAATATAATAATAAAGAATATACTTATATTTTTTGTTAGGTAGTTTTGTTTCATTTTTTCCTAGTTCAATGATTTCTTTGCTTAAACAAAATTTAAAACAGAGATGTGTATGTATGTTGTTACATTACAGTTTGTTATTTGCGTATATATAGATGTATGTATACATATATAAGATTACTAACTGAATTTACTTCTCAAAGTTTCTGTTTTGTTAAATTTGTTTGCTTTTCCATACTGTTTATATTATTTTTGTATAATATATATAGATATATATGCATATATATAATTATATTTTCTTAATATTTAAAATCACTTTTCTTTTGAAATAACAGTTTCACATCGTTATCATTTTTACAATAAACATACCGAACGCTTTTCGTTCTTAATTAGATATATTAGGTCCATGCAATTTTTACCTTTTTTCAGAACAATTTTCCGAAAAAAGTCTACTATCTTGTTTATTTATATACATGTATATATATTTATGTATGTAGCGATGTATATCTCGTAATTGTAATTCTGATTAGACTAAACTTTGCTTTCGGCATATTAATCCATGATTTAACCAATTTCAATGATTTATCATTTAATTATTATTATTATTAAAATTTATATATAATGTAATATTTATATTCTTTTTCGCACATTTTTTTTTCAGCGTCTAACTAAAAATTTCCATACCATTTCATTAATTTACATTTATTTTTACTTTTAGTTTTTTCCTTTTGTTTCTACAGATGTTTACAAGAATTTCTTCTTGCTCTTTTTCTTGTATTTTTTATTTATTTTTTTTTACTTGCTGCCATTTGAATTTACATTTTTATTATGATTGTTTTGTTTTTCTTTGCTTTGTTTGTTGTTTTTTTATTTTGTAATTTTATTAGGTACATTTTGTTTAAGCGCAATGCTAAGCCAAAATCAAGGGCTTATATATAATTAAATATATCATTTAATTAAAAACAATATATATATTTTCTTTGTTAACTAATTAATATTTCTTTGTTTTTAATTAAATGTAATATATTATGTAATTTTTAATACAATTAGTGAAGACAGTTATTCGCACAAAAAATCAACACAACAATTTTAAAACTCAAAAAGATAAACTTAAATACGTTGAATTAATTTTTATTTTATTTTCCCTTTTTGAATTTTTGGCTGTGCATTTAGTTTTTTTATTCCCTTGCAAGGGTATATTCACTTTGTCAACAATTTTTTAAGCACTCTATTAATTATATATATTCTTGATCAGCATAACCAGTAGACTCCAAGTGCTTTTCTCTAGTCTCGCCGTTTTAAAGCAGTTTGAATGAAATTTCATTTAAACACTTATTGGATTTAGCTGTATATAAGTCAAATTGAAGAACTATAAAATAAATGTAAATATATACAATTTTGTTTTTTAAGCTTTCTTCTCGAAAATTATATGCTTTCAGTTTAGAAATGACCAAAACATGTGCATCAAGTTTGTTGCATATCCGACAACTATATAATATAGCAAAGCAAAATAAAATATGAAACATACTTCATTGAAACTTGCAAAGGTATGAAATCAACGGAACTCTGAAAATAACTTTTATTCGATATGCTGAAGAAAGCGCTTCATTACTTTTGCTTTTATCTCCAATTTTAAATATCATTTTTCACATTTTGTTTTATAAATATAAAATCAAATACATTAAACTTAAAAATGTTGTTGTTGAAGTTTTTTTTTTAACATTTTCCGATTTCTCATTGTTTTTATATTAAAGATTTAAACAATAAAATTACAAACATTTCAAGCATTGCAGCTTAAGTTCAATTGTTATTTATCATTATTATTATTGTTATTTTTATTATAGAATTTTTTTTTTAATTTAGTTTAGAGAATTTCTTTGAAAATTTCTTGCTGTTGTGTTAGTCACTTGCTTGCATTTTACAGAGATTGAAACTGATGTTTTACAATTCATTAAATTTCTACACAAATATTATTTATTATTATTTTAATTTGTATTAATATTTTCATGAACACACCTAGAATTTGCACTTGTTTTGCTTTTTTTCCATTTCATTTTATTTAGCTAGACGCAAATATTATGCAAGACACTTGGCGCAGTAAGAAAGAAGTAACAGACGAAACGAAACATAAACAAAAACATTAAATAAAAGACTTAATTTAATTTTTATCATAATAATTGTGTCTCTCTGCGACAAATCGACGCTTAAATTACGTCAATTCATTACATAAAAATGAATTTAGATTATCAATATCAATGTATGTCGATTTTAAGATGTGTATGTTTATAGATTTATATAAAAATAATATTTGTTATGCTATCATTTTGTTATTATTTCTGAATTTCTGAAATTCTTATAAAACGAGAATCTCTATTTCTTCTTCGTTTCTTATTTACTTTTGCACTTTCTACAACTTTCGTATAAGATTTAGTTTTACTCTTAATTTTTTTGCACTTTTTAGCATTTTATGTTTGAAAATGTTTTTATCAGACGACAAGACAAATTAAAAAAAAAAACTATTAAAAAAATTAATTAAAACTTAAATGAAAATAAAACTAAGCTAAAGTTCGTAAACATAATTATATATATATATATATATATATATATATATATATATATATATATATATATAGTGTGTGTGGTTGTCGTTAGCGTTGTAATTATTGTTTTAGGTGATGATCTCGTTCATATATGTATCTAGATATAGACCTCTAATTTTTCGGCATTATTATTTACATAAAAGATTTTCGCATTTTTTGCTTGTTTTGTTTTTGCATTGAATTATATATTTCATTATTATTGCTTTATGAGACCTTTCTCTTTGCATCTATTGAAAAGTCAAAGTTAATGTATTACAGCTTATAAATGGAATTATCTAATTCTCGATATATTGATACTCACCTGGGTTTAATAATATTAGGAATTTCATGCATACATAATCGCCCATATCGAATTTCAGATCCTGCAATTTATTCTGCAGCTCATTGAAATAATCTCCCAACTGCGGTACACCCAACAAACCCAAGCTCATTAGATTGAAGACTTGTCCATTGTTCAGTTGTGTCTCATCGGGTAGACCGTTATGTATTCGATGATGCAGATGATCCAGAACAAGCATATCGGACCATGAGTGTTGCAATAGTTTCATCTGATCGTCGACCTGTCAAAAATTAAAGGAAAATACAAATGAGATATTTGTCTTTAATAGGCATGTATGTAACAAAAGCTTTGAAATGTTTGGTAAAAGAATAGCTTTGATTTCAACAGGCGCTCAAAGCTCAATGTGTTGCTGCCAGTTTGTTTGTGTTTATGTAAAAGAGCAGAGTAACAATACTGTAGCTTTGTTGCGTCATTGACGACGACGAACAAACGACGAAGTCGACGTGGATGTAGATGTCGCAGTCGCTGCTTGGTCTGACTGGTTCAGCTTTGCTTGCTAAGTAGGTCAGACGCCAAATGAAATCGAAATTCAATGCAGACTTAAGTAGCCGCCATCATCGCAGTCGAAACGCTCTGCCACTACTGTTGGTGTTTGCTGCGCTGCGTTTTTTCTCTCGGCTGTGTGAGTTGTTGTTCGGTGACTTTGTTTTTGTTTTATTTTATTTTTTTTTTATCATTATTTAGTTGGTTTTTACATAACACGATGCAGTCTTGGCCCCTAGTTTGTAAACTGGTTGCGCTACACTTTGAGTTCTTTAGCACGATTGGTGTCATTTTTATACTCGGTGCCCATTGGATACCAAGAGTATATTGGGTTAGTGACACCAGCAAATGTATGTAACACCCATAAGGAGGCGTGGCCGACCCCATAAAGTATATATATTCTGACTCAGGTTCAACAGCCGAGTCGATTGGAGCATGTCCGTCTGTACGTCCGTATGAACACACAGATCTCGGAGACTATAAGAGCTAGTCGATTGGAGCATGTCCGTCTATACGTCAGTATGAACACACAGATCTCAGAGACTATAAGAGCTAGGGACTTCATTTTTTTTGCAAAGTGCTTGTAGTATTTGCAGGCAGATCAAGTTTATTTTGGATTTTTTCCACGCCCCACGCCCAGTCAAGCTACATTTTGGTACATAGCTAGAATATGTTTGTCTAGGCGTTGGTACAGATCGGATTATTAACATGGAAGTTATACACATTTCAAATTCCAAAAGTTGAGAGGCATCTTTATAGCGTACGCTTGCCTACTTTATTTGTTTTTTATTGCATACATGACTGTATGAGAGTTTATATGTACCTATATACATATGAATGTGTGTATATATATATTCGTGTGTATGTGTATTTAGTATTGCTATATACCTTTAAATCTTTAAAAAAAACTGTGTTTCTAGCCCAATCGACTTGCGAGAACAAATTCTGATCGAGAACTTTGCACATTAACTCAAAGAGATCTACTTCAACTTGATTGTACGTCTGTTTCTGCAGCAAAGCGAAAAGCTGCGTCTGCCATTCCCGATCGTCAATCGATTGAACAAACTCACGTATCATTGGTGAAACCCTGCAAAAAGAAAAAAGAAAAAGTAAGGGAGGAAACAAACATATCAATCTCTGTTGTTAAAATGTAGAGTTCTTCGACTCTTTCTTTACTTCAGCCTCTTTCATTGCAACTCACCTCAGTGGCTCGATGAGGGCATCGGCTGTGCTCGATGGGTGTGTACCAGAATCGAAGCTTTAATTGTGAGAATAAAAGAAAAAAAAGTATAGTAAAAAGTTGAGATTTGAGGGCGTTTCTTGCCCCAAGAAAGGTCAAAATCGGTGATCGCATATTCAATCAAATGATAACAGACGTTAACAAGATATTTCAATTTCAATATTGTCGCTTAACTCAACTGAACTGAAGTTTAATAAATCTCCATTTTGCACGGAGCTCTAATAGATCTAGTTCATCTAATCTAGATAATTATTTTATCGCATCAATTAGTGTGAATCCCAATCGCCTAATAATAAATTTATTATTATTAGGGGTGAAAATGGTATAGATGATTGTTCTCGATAAACATTCTTTTATTCATAATAATTAATATAGTCCCAATTTGAAATAAATATAAGTTTTGGAAAAACTAATAGATTTTGTAACTTGCATGTTCTGTTAAAAATTAAGTCTCCTATGTAAACTTTTATTATTTAGGATTAATATGGACAAAAACTTGTGAAAATATTGGTTAGAATTGGAATTATATATCATATAGCCAGCATAAGAACGAATAAACAAGTTTGAAGTCACCAGTTTTAATATATCTTTCGAGTTTACCAATTTCAGTTTGAAGAAAAATGAAAAGGGAAAAGCGGCTGTAAATTATGTAAATATGCTATTATTTAATACTATATCCATTTTATCATTTTCTGTCCAGTTAATTTAAGCGCTCAAAAGTAATTAATATGTCAACGCATAGATCTATTAATTTCCAATACTGAAGCGTATGATCAATTTTCAGTTTAATCAATGAGTATCAGATCATTTAAGAAGTAAAATTCTTTATATTTTGAATTAGTGTATGATTACTTTTAAAATTATTTAATGATTATAAAATCAGTTCAGAATCAGAGTTTCTAGAATTTCTTTAAATCTAATGTTTTTTCCTAACTGTATTGTATTGGAACTGTGTTGTATTAGAAAAAAGAGGATTCAAAGAAGAAATTCTGATTTGGATTTCTTTGATTAGCATGTGTTCGTGAATTAGGTAAATACCACAATTTCGATTCAGCTGAACTCTGCAGAGATCCCGTTCCAGTTTCATGACCATTTCCACCGTTTCCGTTACGTTGCAAGCCATCAGCACTGTTGTTAACATTGTTACCGCTTCCCCCACCGCTACTGCTTCCTCCTCCGCCACCACCACTTCCAGTATTATTGCCTCCTGCATTGCCTGTACTGCTACTGCTGCTACTGTTATTGTTGTTATTGGAGTTGTTACTGTTGTTGTTGTTGCTACCATTGCCATTGCCCAGCGAAGAATTGCTATTACCATTTCCGCCACCAATGTTGCCGGTATTCATAGGCGTGGCTATCACACCACTACCACTCACATTAACCTGACCCAATGCAATAGCAATGGGGCTGGGCGATGAGTCTGGTGATTGTGTGAGTGAGGATACCTAGAAATGTTCGATAGATAAAGTGGAATAAGAACAAATATAATTAGGGAAGGTAGCTTAAAAATCATCCTTGCTTTATGGGTTACTCACCTGAGGTATTTGTATTTCTTGCTTAATATTCATATTTGGATATGCTTGCTGATAACCGGGTGACAAAGGTGTCGTCTTTATGTCTGTTCCCATTGAACTGCGTAATGCTTGAAGCGCCAATTGACGCTGTCGCATCATCTGAAGCTTGCGCGCCCTATCTCTTTTGTACATGGGTCCAAATTTATTGCGACCGCCACGCATACGGTCCGCTCGGACAGCTGCAAATTTTAGAGAAAGTGATATTAGTAAATTACAAAGATTGTGATCGATTGTATGATGTCGACTAATCCATAACTGCACTATGTAACTTCAAATGTGTGTAACTTCAAAATAGCTTTCATACCATCAGAAAGCAGCTGAAAAGCTTACTTGTATTGCACTTCTTCATTCGGGGTTCAGGAATTCAGGAGACAGAAAATTTGTAGGCTCTACCTCTGTTAATGCCTACTTCGACCTATTACATGTGTTTCCTGGTGCCACAATAACAATATTATCCTCGTGCTTTATTGGTAGCGTACTAGCTACTATAGACGAATACGAATTCAATAACTCAAAATAACTTGTAATTAAATTACGTCTGATTATGTTATAATTTCGAAAAACAATATCTAGAAAAAGTTGCTTCGAATACATTGTAAGAATGTATAAATAAATATAAATAAACAATGTACTCTTTTCAACTGCTTTCTATATAACCCCAACACGATCTTGCATCCTTTAATTTTAAGCCGTAAAATATAGCAATACGATTTTACAACAACATGAGTTGAACAATAAGTTGTAGAAAATTCATAAAAACTTGTGAAAAATACAGCATACTCGAGCATACTTGTAAAAATGCATGTGCTCGTGCGTGCCTTGGTAAACTATAACTAACTAAAACAATAAAAAACAAGTAAGATAGCTAAAGTCGAGTATGCTCGACTATATAATACCCGGTGCCCATATTTATATATTTATTTAGCTTGGGCTGCGCACTAGCCAATTTTAAGTTAGTTTTACTATATAAATTTATTTATTTTACTATATAAATTAATTTAGCTCGTGCTACGCACTCGCTATTTTTAAGTTAATTCCAACATATATATATTTATTAACATTAATTCATTTTCGTAAAATAATTAAGAATTATAAATTTTATTATGTTTACTTACGAGGTGTGTTCAAAAAATATGTCAACAGTGGAAGTTTAGACGCCGATCACAAACAAGCTGGCAGGCCTAAAATATTACTCTGAGGGAAGAGCGTAATGTTGTGGCAACTGTAGCGCAAAACTCAAATATAACAATCTCTGTGATTTGCGAAAACGTGGCACAATCAATTAATAATCACAGGCAAGCGTACGCTTTAGAAACGCCTCTCAACTTTTGGAATTTGAAATGTGTATAACTTCCATGCTTATAATCCGATCTGTACCAAATTTTTACACAACGCCTAGACAAACATATTCTAACTATGTAACAAAATTCATAGCTTGACGTGAAATGGTGTGTTCAAAATGGTTTTCATCGATTTGTGGAGGCGGTGGGGGCGTTGCAAAAATCCAAAATAACCTTGATCTGCCTGCAAATAATACAAGCAATTTGCAAAAAAAATGAAGTCTCTAGCTCTTATAGTCTCCGAGATCTGTGTGTTCATACAGATGTACAGACGGACAGACGGACATGGTCCAATCGACTCGGCTATTGATCCTGAGTCAGAATATATATACTTTATGGGGTCGGCCACGTCTCCTTATGGGTGTTACATACATTTGCTGTTGTCACTAACCCAATATACTCTTGGTACCCAATGGGCACCGAGTATAAAAATTTGTGCTCAAACTGTTTTGGAAAATACTCGAATCACTATCAGAGAAGTTGCTGAAGATGTCGGTATATCGCTTGGCTCGTGTCATGAAATTTTTTTAAACGTTTGGACATGAGTCGTGTGTCAGCGAAGTTTGTTCCGAAATTGCTGAATTTTGACCAAAAGAACCGTCGCATGAGCATCGCTCAAGAGCTGTTGAATGTAGTCAACGACGACCCAGATTTACTGAAAAGGTCATCACTGGTGACGATTCATGGATATATGGCTATGATATCGAAACCAAAGCCTAATCGTCCCAATGGACGAGCCCAGGTGAGCCAAGACCGAAAAAAGCAAAAAATCGTCGAGCACGCAAACAACTTGTAACCTTTACGCCTCTCACAACTAAACAAAAAAGGGGATTCAATTGAAACTTGGTACAGATGTTAAGGGAAGAGTGTACCAACATAACAAAACAAAAATATCGATAATCGAAAATATGTTGCCCGCGAAATTTGAACCTTACACCTTACTTTTTGAACACACCTCGTATATTGTGATTTAAAAAAAAAAATCACCTCGAGAATCGAACCGCGGACCTCTTGCACGCAAGTTCAACCCTCTAACCGCTGAGCCACACACTTAACAGAAACCACTAAAATATTGTTGCAGTGTGTGGGGTGAAAACAGCAGGCAAGCGTTCGCCATAGAGAAGCCCTCAAATTTTGGGATTTGAAGTGTATATAACTTCCATGTTAATTATCCGATCTGTATCACACAACGTCCATATAAACACATTCTGACTATGTACCAAAATCAGACCTGTAGCTTGAGTGGGTGTGGGTGATGTGGAGTGTTCAAAATGGTTTTGATCTATTTGTGGAGGCGGTTGGGGGGGGGTGTGGAGGCATAGCAAAAATAAACTTGATCTGCCTGCAACTAATACAAGCACTTTCCAAGAAATGAAGTCTCTAGCTCTTATGGTCTCCGAGATCTGTGTGTTCATACGGACGTACAGACGGACATGCTCCAATCGACTCGGCTATTGATCCTGAGTCAGAATATATATGGGGTCGGCCACGCCTCCTTATGGGTGTTACATACATTTGCTGTTGTCACTAACCCAATATACTCTTGGTACCCAATGGGCACCGAGTAAAAAAATTTGTGCTCAAACTGTGCGCAACTGCCTGCATACTGCTGGATATCATGGTAGAGTTGCTCGCCAAAAGCCGTTTATTAGTGACGTAAACAGGAAAAAGAGACTGGAGTTCACCAAATTACACCTAAATGAATCAGAAATGTTTTGGAACAATGTTATATACAGTTACGAATCCAAATTTAATAGTGAACGAAGCCATGAATCCAACTGTAAAGCACGGCGGTGGCAACATAGTGGTTTGGGGGTATATAAGTGGAGCTGGTACCGGGAATTTGGTATTTATTTCCGATAAAATGGACAAGCATATATACTTGAGCATTTTAAAAGAAAATTGCTCTGACCTTAATCCAATAACAGCGGGAGTACCACAAGGAAGCGTACTCGGACCTATACTGTACCTGATCTACACATCAGACATACCAATACCAACGGCGCCAGGAACCATGATAGCCACATTCGCAGATGACACCATCCTTATGGCATCCCACAAAAACGAAGAGCAAGCTACGAGTATACTACAAAATGTTCTATCGAATACGATGACGTGGTTTGAGAAATGGGGTATTGAAATAAACCAAGATAAGACACAACAAGTAATTTATACAAAGAGAAAATCAAAAACATACCCAATAACAATCAAAGGCGCAACCATAAAAGTCCACCCTCATACTAAATACCTCGGTATTACAATTGACTCAAAGCTCACATGGAAGCAACACATCCTAAACAAACGATACGAAGTAAAAAATAGATACAGACAACTACTTTGGTTGATAGGAAAACAATCAAATTTAAGCCTGAGTAACAAAATAGTGATTTATAAAGCAATAATAAAACCAATTTGGACATATGGAATAGAAATATGGGGCACAGCAAAACAAATATTCAACTTATTCAAAGAACACAATCAAAAATACTCAGAACAATCTCTCAAGCAGACAGGTACACTAGAAATGATGATATTCACAGCGACCTAAAAATGGAAACAATTATAGAAAACATGAAGACAAAAAGTACTAAACACACTCAAAGGCTACTCACACACCAAAATGAAACTATAAGACAAATACCAAGAACTATCACTAATTTAAATCAATAAAAAGATAACAATTAAAATTAAAGAATAACAATGTATTCTTGCACTGGCAAGTAACATTTACTCCGAAACCTCAAAACTACTAAAAAAATACTTATTGTTGTTGATTTTATAAATAACAGATTGTATTATTAAATGGGAAAATAAAAAAAAAAAAAAGAAAATTTGTGTGCCAGCGCCTTCAAACTTGGCCTTGACACGAAGTCATTCTTGTTCCAGCAAGATAACGACCCCAAACATTCGTCTTATTTGGTAGAAGAATGGCTGATTTACCATTGTAAGCCGCTCAAAACGCCGCCACAGTCACCGGACCTTAATCCAATAGAGCATATTTGGGGCTTATTGGAAAAAGGTTCCAAAAACACAAAATTACCTCGAAGGAATCGCTTAAAACGGCTTTGGAGACTGAGTGGTCCAAAATTAGTGCTGCAGACGCTAGTCCCATAATAAATAGTATGCGTCGGTTCTTAGAAGCAGTTATTAAGGCTAAGGGAGGGTCTACAAATTATTAATTTTTCTTAGTTTTCTTGTTTTTAGTTTTAAATACGAAAATGTACGAATAATTTATGTGCCTAGAAAAGTGCCTCAATAAATTTAAGTTTACTACTGAAAGAAAATAAAATATTATAATTATTATTTTCCTAACCGTTAAATATAAACTTTGTGTTAATTAATAAAAAAGAAAGTTCTTATAAATATACACATATGCATATACAGTCATGGAAAAAATAATAGAAACGAAAAAAAAATTTTTTTTGAAGCCAAGTTACCGAGATTGTGTTAAAATATTATGCATGAAACAAACTGTCCACGCACCGTTGATGATTCTTCTTTACTATGATATCCTATTTGAGTGTCTTTCGTCAGCAATTTTTGCTATGAGTAACAAATTATCAGGAGACCTCGTGTTTGAGTTGGAAAAAATAATAGAAACGCATACATGTTTTGATGAATTTTTCGGAATTTTATGGTTTAACACAAAAGTAAAAGCTTTGTTTTGGTAATATTAAATAGCGGAAGTGTAAATATTGCATATTGATTGGAAAATAGTTATTAAATTTAGTGATAATAGTCACAATGGGTCACGGAGTACATTGCACTCGAGCAGAGAGGAAAATAATACTCAGATGGATAGAAGAAGGTCAAGAAGAAGGAAATTGCCAACATAATGGAATGCTTAAGAAAAAAAGTATTTTATGCGATTCATTTCACGGAAAAGAAGAAGATACGTAGCAAAAAGCGAGCCACTTTCAAAAAATTTGACGCGTCGCTTATAAGAAAATCAAAAAAGGACCCGATCCTGTCGTGGAAGGACATTAAAAATAATATGGAGGCGTCAGTAAAAAGTCGAACTATTCGAAATAGGCTGCTGGAAGAAAATTTGAAGGTACATTCGGCCAGAAGAGATCCTTCACTATCAAAAAAATATATCGAAAAGCGAGTCTGCTTTGGCAAGAGTCACAAAAGTGGAAAAAATTGGAAAAATGTCCTTTGGTCCGAGGAAAAAAATATAAATTGGTTGAGATCTGACGGGAGGCCAAATGTAAGCCCAAAAAGTAATGCCTATGATCCTAAATACGCTTCAAGGATTGGTCTGTTGCTTGAGATACAGGGCAATATGTGCACACCTGACTATCTGAACATATTAAACAATCTTATGTTACCATATGCCGATGAAAAAATTTCCTTTAAAGTGGGATAACGATCCTCGGCATAGACGCCAACTTGCCAAAAAGTGATTCATTGACAATAAAGTGAGTGTTATGGACTTCCCCGCTCAGTCACCTGACCCTAATCCCATTGAGCACTTGTGGGAGATATTGAAGTATGGGATAAATGGTTTTCAACCAAAAAATAATGAAGATTTGTGGAAGAGAGTCCAGAAAGAGTGGTATTCCATTGAAACTTCGATTTGCGCAAACCTGGTGGAATCCATTCCTCATAGATGTGCTACAGTTGTGAAAAGCCACGGCCACACAGCCAAATATTAAAATAATCAATAATTCATAGCTTATTTTACGAAATTTGCTCAATTGCATAGGATTATTCATTTCGTTTCTATTTTTTTTTCCAGGCCTAAAACAGAAATCTTCACTTGAATTCCATTTTTTTGTTGTGTTTATCAAATTAATAATTTTTTTTTACAAATTATGAAAGCTGGTTGTGTTTATGTTTAAAAAAACTAAAAAATTTAATTTATTTTGATATTCTGACTCAGAAAATATCTATTTAAGAAAATGAAAACATGCGTTTCTATTATTTTTTCCATGACTTTATATATATATATATATATATATATATATATATATCCAATAAGCCCCAAATATATATATATATATATATATATATATTTATATATATATTTATATTAGCGTAAAATATGCGTTTGAATTGCAGTGAATTGCAAACATGAAAATTTACAGTCGGTTTTGTTTCTCGCGCAGTGAAACAAGTAACTGTAAATTAGGTCAAGCGTATTGTTTACAAATAATCAACTCATCTATGTATATGTGTGCATCTTAGTAAATACATAAACCAGCCCACAGATTACATTAGTACATGTACACACACTAATTCAAGAATGCTGCTGCCTGGCAAATCGACTCAGTCGTTCGCTCTCGAACGCTAACGTTGTGCGTTGCGTCGTGTCGCTCCCAACGTAAACGCCAGCGTCGTAACAACATCAAATGGGAGCACAACAAAGAGTAATTGGTCTGTATGCTCATTATGCGGCCTTTTATGGCGCTATCGCGCTGGCATGGCAACTCGAAAAGCTTTCTATTACGACATTTCGTTTGATGGCGTTACCGAGCGCTCTTCCAACTCATTTTATGCCACAAATACAGAGGCAAATGGACACGGGCAACACAGTGTCGACGTCGACAGCGACTCTGCCGTCGCATTAGACAACTTTGTTGAGTGGAGTAGGTCAAGGACAGTTTGTAAAAAATTGGGACAACATGCGCGTTGTTGTACCCGTCGTCATTGTTAGTTTGATTGAAACTCTCTCTTTCTACATGCTCTTTTTTTTATTTTAATTCAAAACTAAAAATAAAAAACTCTTACAAGTTCGCTCTCTTTTGCATTTTATTGTTTATTTGTATAGCTTGAAAGCGGCGTTTACAATTGTTTTCCGACTGGAACTTAGGAGGGACAAGCAAATTTATGTTGAGTTTACGGAATTTCATGTCAATGTGAATTGTGTAATATTTATATGAGATTACTAAGATCGTATTCCCTAATTTGTTTCCAGACTTAAGGTTATGGGCTTTTTTCAAGATTTCAACTCTAAGTATTATGCTTACATCATTCACCCTCAAACATATTTAGGCTAAGATATATTCAAACTTTTATTTTTTATTTTATTTTAAATAAATTTTCACATGTCCATATCAAGAAAAAAACATTTCTTTAAATTTCTTTTGCATCATATTTCTCTATCGCATTGTCTTGATATTTTTGGTCTTCCTGATTCAACTGTCTATTCGCATAGCCGCCTAGCCTCATACTTCTATTAATATATACAAATAAGCCTCGGGTAAAAGCAAAAGAAAAGCTAAATTTACTGCGTATGAGTAATTTTTATAATTTTAGTTCCCATTTTGGTTTGTTATTAAAGCTCAGCTTAAAGCTTTGCTACATTGGATAACTAATTAATATATTTATATTTATAAAATATTTGAGTTAAATAAAAGTCGAAGGAACGAAGTCATTAGATTGATGCTATGGCAAATTGATTGTAGGTTGTAATTTTGAACTTACAAAAATACTGTCCCCAACATCGAATGGAATTTTGAAAACAATTTTTATGGACCGTTCCTATGATGGCTACATGATATACAAATCCGTTATAAATCCGTATTATAAAAAAATTAATATGCTCTCTGTAAGGGTAAAGAAAGAAAAATAATTCACGACACCATATATAGTGGGGAGCAAAAGTGAATCCAGTATTAACATTTTCATGTTTAACAGCGCATAAAAAATAAACGAATGAAGTAAATGACAAAAACGTTTTTTCTTGAATATATAGTTTATTTGTAACAATAATGTATAAATAGTAAAATATTATTGTCTATGACATTTTTTTTTAACGTTTTGGCATTTTCTCAACTAGACTTTCAATAATTCCTTTTGAAATATTGTTCCACTCTAGTTCAAAACGGCTCCAAAGATCGTTTAGGTTGGATAGGGCTGATTGATACTGTCCAAGTCGCCGCTTCACAATTGACCTAAGGTTTTCAATTGGATTGAGGTCGGGACTTTGCGCTGGCCACTCAATCACCTTAAAATTTTGGTTTAGCAGCCATTTTTTTTTTACAATTTTCGCAGTGTGCTTTCTCTTTAATACTATATTTTTTCAGAATTATTTAACAACTCGATATATTTTATATTTAATTTTAAGTTTTTATACTCTAAAAATAGCACACGCAAAAGTCTTTTTAAACTTTACTTAAACTTACATATAATGGATATTATCTATGCAAAACTTCCTTAAGGTATTTTTGCATCGAATTTACAAGTTTCATTGTTTCCTCTGATGTAAATTTGCCCCATTCCTCCACTATTACCACCTTGAGCATTGGGTACCAAGAGTATATTGCCTTTGTGACAGCTGCAAATGTATGTAACACCCATAAGGAGGCGTGGCCGACCGCATAAAGTATATATATTCTGACTCAGGATCAATAGCCGAGTCGATTGGAGCTTGTCCGTCTGTACGTCCGTATGAACACACAGATCTCGGAGACTATAAGAGCTAGAGACTTCATTTTTTGCAAAGTGCTTGTATTAGTTGCAGGCAGATCAAGTTTATTTACAATGCGCTGTGTAAAAATAAAAGTACGTAATCCATTCAAATCATAATAAATATACATTCTCAAGACAGAGGCAGCGATATACAAATGCAACTAACAAAGACATCTGTATCATATTCGCATTCGCATTTGATTTCAGCAGCTGATTTCCAAAGTTTTTAAAATTGATAAAGTCAGGTACTAAAACCAAAAGCAAAACCAAATCTAAGAGCAAAGAGCCAAGTTAATGTCAAAACAGCTAAAACAGAGCAAAGCACCAAAAAGGCGACACAAAAGCAAAATGAATAATAATAATAATAAAAAGATGAAAAAGTACGAATGCCGCAATTATAAAAGCGTTGCGCTTTGTAAAGAGCAGTGCTGATATTGCGGCTGACGAAAGCGTCAAGAGATTACGACAGAGTTGACATAGAGCAACGCGACGTGACGCTGAGGCAGCAGCAGCAGCAACAAAAACGGAAGGACGGAACGAACGTTCGAAATAATCCACTGAGTGTTAAAAATAAAAGCAGAAAACGCAAACATCAACAACAAAAATAACAAAATACAACAAAACCAACAATAACAATAAAAAAACACAACTTGGCTCTCTCTACATGTTGCATTGATTACACAGAAACGCATACACATAAACACGTTTTATATTTATATATCACGTGCACTCACACATCAACACGCTTGCGGAATCTAGGTCATGAGCGCAAGAGATGGCACTATAAGCCAAGTGTGCCAAAGCGGAAATGAGATGGCAATATGACAAACTACATACAAAGATAGAAACATATATACTTACATTCATACATACATCCATACACATCATAAGCAAGCACACATACAAACTTTATCTATATTGCGTGAGTATTCAAGAGAGTAAGAGAGCAGCGAGTGGTGTTATTGCTGTTTCTCTCTCTGTATATTTGCATTGAAGCAGAGCAAAGGCTACAGCGACGACGACTACGACACAGTTAAAGGTAAAGCCAAAGCCAAAGACAAACCCAAATGCAAAATCAAATGGAAAAGCTCAACCAACAATAAAATGAATGCATACCAAATTTTGTTGAATGCGTTTTAGACTAGGAAGCATCATACAGTGAGAACCCAAATAGATTGTAATTTTTCACTCATTTCACCAAGTTTACTTACATTCATAAGTGCATGTAAACTTTATAAATTATATATTAATATGCATATTAACATTAGTAGCTAAGTCCAAACCTGAAGTCTGTGTGTATCTAGTTTTCTAAATGATGCATATAAGTCAGAACGATAGAATGGCATGGGAAAATATGATAAAAATTGAGTTTTTGTTGTTATTTTGGACATCTGTTGAAGCCTTACATGATTTAGGCTTTATAATGACAAACATATTCATCCAAATCGGACAACTATATCATATAGCTGCAATAAAAACGATCAAGCGATCAAAAATAATATTGTTTCATTGCAAATTGCAAGGGTTTCTGGTTTTTGTCCTCTTCATCTGCATACTCCCAATGGAGCTCCGATTCACCCGCATTTTGGCACAGTAAGTATTAAGCAGCACTTTGCGTAATAATTTACAGTTGTTTGTTGTCAATGGCTACCCATTCCCTTATTGCTCTCGACTTTACTCTTCACATCACATAACTGGCTGCGGCCTTATGGCCCATTTAAGCAAGTGAGCGTGCAAGAGATAAGGCAAAAAAAATTGCGAGTAGCAAATAGAAAACAACGAAAAAAAATTATTACAAAACTCACACAACGTTGAGAGCGTACGTACATACAATCATTTACACATACACGTGCTTGCTTTTACTCTCGGCATTTACACAGCTTGGGCAAATCGAACATTCAGCGCAGTCATGCAGCAGATGCATTTCAGCACAAAAAGCTGAGGACCCCACAAAAGCAGCAGTAGCCATTTGAGTTCGACTCAAAAGGCGGCCCTTTTATATGTTGTTTTGAAGCTTAACGGTAGCATCACGCCATTGTATTGACGTCTGCCTTGTTAACTTTAAAGCTAAAGCTACATAAATGCAGCGCTGCTGTGACGTGCCGTCGACTGCTAAGCTTATTCGGTTTGTTGTTTTCTTTTCATTTTTATTTCAGCGGCGACGTGTGGGTAAGAGCAAGTGAGCTTCCGAGAGAATGCATACAATCAAGAGTCTGAGATAGAAAGAGAGACGTATGTAGATAGAGGCAGATGGATTTGACAAAACGGACCGGAATAGTTGCCATAGTGATCGGCCAAAATTGATACTCTGTATAACTTGTTTTTGTCTACAGATAGTAGACACTTTGGGATAGGTCCAGAAACATAATAATATAAATCGCCAAGAACAACGTGAATTCACGTTAAAACTAGGAATTCGATGCAAATTTTTTAAAGTTATATTTACATAATGTTTACCTAATTTGCTTTTGTCTTCTGGATCGTTTTTAGTTTTATATTGTGATATTGCACGGTAAAGGCATGGGAAAACAATTTTGCACAGACTGATTTTCACAGTTTTGCGTCAGTTTGTTTGCATAGTTACTCTTTCTCTTTGAAACTTCCTATTATTCTTTCTCTTTCCCTTTATACATTTTTATGTTATTGTGTGCATTTATAAATAATAAAGAATATCGATTTAAATTCTTTGGTAACATTTCGCATTCACTTCAATCATCTAGCCTATATGATACAATAAGAAAGATTAACTGGAAATGAAGGTGAGTGAGAGAGAGGGAGAGATCTAGTCTATTGTAGCGAAAACTCTGCAAAATATTGAGAGAAACAAGGAAGCAAAGTTATAATTGGTGCAAAGAAAATTGTATACCCTTGAAAAGACTTTCATACATAAAATAACAAAATAGCCAATCGTTCTTATGTCGCCATACTATGTAGTAATACGATCCGGTCCAGATACAGATATAAGGCAAACAGATTAAGTCCCGATATTGAAATTTAATTTAAAAGTCTGTTAAAGGTATGTTATATTCAATAAAAGCGTAAAAAGTTACTCTAAATAAAAAAGCAACAATTCTTTGTCTCTTTCTGTCTCTCTCCTTCCTATTCTATTTTACTGTTTTACTAATATATTTTATCCTTGCAGCGGTAATTTAAAGTTTGTTAAAAAAGTATAAAAACAGGATAGCAATATTTTATTCGACGTGTTGAAGACTTAGACGAGAACTTTGTTTACAACTCAATATCTGACCGATCGTTCCTATGGTGGCTACATAATGTAGTGGATCGATACGAACGGTTACAACTTATATTCAGCTTATGTACATAGGGAGTAGTTATACCAAGTGTCATTGAGATAGCTTTAAAACTGGATCCTGCTATTGATGCTGATCAAGAAGGTCTGCCTCGTAAGGAGCGTTACAAACTCCTGGCTAAAATTAATATAAACTAAGAAAGTGAAGATAACTTCGATGTTTCGAATATGTCATACCTTGTACGCTTGACCGGGGCCTTCTTCATACAAAAACTCAATTTCTGATTCGTGGTGGTTATTTGATATAAAAATACACATACAATTTATAAGGTCTGTCAAGCCTACTTATGGGCGTCCACATTAAATTTACCCTATAAACTGCAATGGTATAAAAACAATTGTCACGCTGTATATTAAAAAGCATGTCAGTGAGGGTCAAGATGTAACATATTACTCATACGCAATGTAAACAGATTAAGGGGCGATGGGGAAATACAAATGGTATATTTTTATTCACCGCTGCTCGATTTGTTGTTAGTAACAATCTCCAACAACTTCTAACAAACACCACGACAAAAGTAGAGAAATTAAAATAAAAAAGGAAATCTACAATCACATGTGCTCGACTATTTAATACCTGGTACCTAAAAAGAAATTAAAAATTGCAAATCATCCATGTTTATGATCCAATCTGGACTATATCGCTTTAAATTGTGCCTGTAGTGCACTGTTTTGTAAGGTTTTGATATATTTGTTACAAAATCATTATACCATCTCCTACTCTAAGGACGTCGGATTTGTAAATATAAAATCATTAAGAATGTTTATAGCTATATAAGCTTTAATTATGCTTACGTTTGACGGATATTCTCAATTATATGTTTATTTCTGTATTTTCGACCAATTTTAGATAATAATTTAGGCTGAGATAGATGGAGAATCGGATGTGGATGAATCTGCTGGTGTTGATTAAGATTTGTATTCCCCTTATTATCTCTGGGAACTAGTAAGCATTGTTGTCGTTACTTTATTACATTTAATTTTTAACCATTTAAATTAATACTTTTAACAAAGTAATTTTATTAATTCACCAATCTAATCTTTTCTTTGTTATCCTTATCCGTTTATTTATATAAATAAATATATATAAATAAGCAAACGTTTTTGTATTTATATTTGCAGCGGGTTGTGTATATTTGATTTTAATAATAATAATAATTACGGTTAAATAGTAAATTGGGAGAACTTACCCTCCAGTTTCATGCCGACCTCGAGGCACTTTTGGAATCGACAGTAAGGACAACGCTTGCGTTGCGTTTTATCGATGTGACAGGATCGTTCGGCCACACAAGTGTAAACCTTTTTGTTCTGTACGGTGCGCTTGAAGAAACCCTTGCATGATTCACAGGTGAGCAGGCCATAATGATAACCGCTAACCTTGTCGCCACAAACGGGACAGAGCTCTTCAAATAGATGCTTAAAATCGATGGCTTCGCCGCTGCCACCAGTAGTGCCTGACGTGGCACTTGTGCCACAATGATGACCGCCACTTGTTCCAGAGGCACCACCGGAACCAGTACCTGGACCACCACCAGCGCCACCAGCACCTGCACCAGACATATGGGCAGCGGCGGCAGCAGCCGAAGTGCCACCGTTAGCTGGTGGAAGCAACATATAGCCTGAGTTGCTACCATGTAATAATTGCCCAGAATTACCAGATGTGCCAGTGCCAGTACCAGCGCCACCATTGCCACTTTGTTGCGAATGGGATGAGTTTGTTTCTTGATATCCTGTTGGGAATATATACTGTGAATCGAAATTGTATATATACGAATAGGATGAGGCATTGAATTGATTTCCATTGTTATTATTGTTGGCAATATTCTGTTGTTGCTGTTGGTAATGTTGTTGTTGTTGTTGCTGTTGTTGATGATGTGTATGATGTTGTTGCTGTTGTTGTTGCTGATGTGAGCTTAATTGTAGCGTATATGCGCTATAATCGTTATCAGAATTACTTAATGCATTTGTATCATTATCGTTGTTGCTGTTGCCGTTGCCATTGCCATTGTTGTTATTATGGCTGCTGTGCGCCGGGCTCGATGGTGGCTGTTGTTCGAGATGCATACTGAACGGCGACAGATTTAGCGACGATATAAATTGTACTGTCGCCTGTTGTTGATCCATTTCTAATAACATTTCATGGACTGTTTTCTGTTTCTGCTTATTTTCTTGTTCTTCTACTTGTTATTGTTTACTATTATTTTGGACGGTTTTAAATTATTTATATTTTAAGCAAATTTTGAACGTTTTTTATTGCTTATTTTTTTTATTTAAAACTTTTATTTATTTTTTTAAATTATGTTTATTTAAATAAATGTTGACATATAGTTGACGTTTTGATGCGGTGGTCTAGCTTTTGCACTTAATTCTTGTTTTATTGTTATTAGCAACATTTTCAATGAAATAATAACACAATTAAATTTTAATGTCGTTTTTCTATTTAATCCTTTTTATTTTTTTAAATATATTTTTTAATTTTAGCACTTAAAACTAATATTTATAGGTTTTTTTAAAAAAAAATTAGTTTACATTTATTGTTTTAAAAAATCTATTTTAATTTAAGCCTTTATGAAACAGGTTTTGGCTTTTTATTTCGTAACAAATTTTTTATACTTTTATTTTTGTATATTATTAATTTGTTTCATTATTATTATCATTTTTTAATAATTATTTGAAATAATTTCGTTTTGTGTTTTGTTGTTTGCAGGTACTTTGACGAGGTGAGCGGAAAGATATATCTATATATTTACGTTTATATTTATATCAAAAGATTTGTAGCCTGCTTAAGAGGTAGGGCTTTTTTGTTATCGTGTATTTATTTATTATTGTTGTTTTTATTTTATTTTATTATTATTTATTGTTGATGGCGTGAAATGGTGTGTCTTGTTGTTGTTATTTTATTTTTCGTATATTAATTTTATAATTTGTTAAATATTTTTTCAAAAGTACGTTTGAAATTCACGACGTATTTAATTATTGAAAAAATGTAAGAAATAAATGTTTGCATTGCTCTAACTTTCTGACTGTCTGTTTGTCTGCATATCTTTATCAATTTCACTCAATTAACACGCCAAAGCAGAGAAAACATAATCCTTGGGCTGTTCCTGCAGTGGCTGAAAAGTGTTATGGAGTATGAAATTAATAAAGAGAAAGAAAAAGCAACACAGAAGCAGAGAATAAGTCAAAATAAGCAAATGCAGTTTTTTGTTTACATTTGTTATTGTTGATAGAATATTGTGTTATATATAATATTTTTGTTAGTTATTGCTCTTTAGGCCAAAGTGAGCGCAATTATTTTTATTGATTTCAATAGAGCCACGCACGCCCACTGACTCACACAAGTTCACGATTCTTGTACACATATAACAATTTGCTATTAGTAATCACTTTTTATGTTGTTATTATTGTTGATGATTTTGTTTTTACTTTGTTGAGGCTGATGTAGTTATGTTGCTGCTCTAGTTTTTGTTGTTACAATTGCTACTGTTGTTATAGGTATTGTTTTGGAATATGTAACATTCACTATATAGAATTATACGTTTTTATTTCATTTGTTCTTTTGTATTAAATTGATTTGTATTGTGTTGTATTGTAGATTTATTTGTTATGCGAAAAACACGACCAACATCAACAACGTATCTCGATTGACTAAACCCAAGCAAGGCGAGGATACCCGACATACACTAAAGCGTAGCTACTCGCTGCCGCGATTGCTTTCGAAGCCACGGTCGCAGTCGCTGCTTCGTTGCTGAAAGCGTCGACAGCGCAGTCAGCACATGCAGAATGTCGCTCTCAGTAAAGCAACGCGTTGTTGTGATATTACGTATGCGCTATATGTGTGCGCATGTAGTTGTGGGAGCCAGTTTCACTTTTAATGTGCGCGCTCACGTTTGCATTTGTATTTTTACTCTCTTTTACGCGCTCTGTACTTTTACTAGCTGTTCGTATTTCGTTTTTTGAACTCTTTACTTTGCTTTGCTTCACTTAGGGCCCCCTTTTTATATTTTGTGTTTTGTTTTTTTTTCTTTCTTTTTTTTGTGATGTTGCTTCTCCTGCTACTGCCGCTGCATTGAATTTCAAACTAAGCTAAAAGCGAAAGTGAAACTTTTTGGCATAACGTTTGAGTCGACTCATTCTTAACGGTAAATGTTAAAGCTAACCATTATTATGAAAGCGTAAAGCTTCGTTTTAAAGCAGCCCTTTTTTGATAATTTTGTACTCACTTTTTACTTAATTTACCCAAGTGGGAATTTTTGTGAGTATTTTGTATTTTTTTCCGTTTTTTTTTTCTTGTTGCCAAGTTGACGTGACAAGGCTTAGTTAAGTTACGTCGTCTCTTTGGTCTCAATTAGTTGTTGGTTTCGGTTACTGTTGTTGCATTTGTTCATGACACGGTTTTCTTGAGGCTTGTATTTTCGTTTCCTATTTTTGTTGTTTCTCTTGTTTTTGCTGTTGGCTCTCAATTTAAACTTATTGTTTTTTTATACTCGGTGCCCATTGGGTTCCAAGAGTATATTGGGTTAGTGACGAGCAAATGTATGTAACACCCATAAGGAGGCGTGGCCGACCCCATAAAGTATATATATTCTGACTCAGGTTCAACAGCCGAGTCGATTGAAGCATGTCCGTCTGTACGTCCGTATGAACACACAGATCTCGGAGACTATAAGAGCTAGAGACTTCATTTTTTTGCAATGTGCTTGTAGTATTTGCAGGCAGATCAAGTTAATTTTGGATTTTTGCCACGCCCCCCCTCCGCCTCCACAAATCGATAAAAACGATTTTAAGCACACCCAGACAAGAACTGTACAAAGTTAGAATATGTTTATCTGGATGTTGTGTACAAATTTGGTACAGATCGGATTATAAACATGGAAGTTATACACACTTCAAATTCCAAAAGTTGAGAGGCGTCTCTATAGCGTACGCTTGCTTACTGTTCTCACCCCACACAAGGCAACATTTACTCAGTGTTTCTCACACTTGCAAAGAGTGTGGCTCAGTGGTTAGAGGGTTGAACCCGCGGTTCGATTCTTGAGGCGTTTTTTTTTTTTTTTTAAATTTTTTTTTTAAATTAGCTTAAAATTGGCGAGTGCGCAACACGAGCTAAATAAATATATAATATAACTTTGGGCACCGAGTATTATATAGTCGAGCAAACTCGACTATAACTTTCTTGTTTTTGTTTTTTGTTTATTTTTGTTTTTTTTTTTTATTTTTCAGCTGTGGCTAAAGCATCGTCAGTTGTTTTGCTGCTTATTGACGTTTAGTTTTAGTAACAATCTAATTTTTTTTTTTTATACTCTTACAGAGGACCATTTTATTTTGCATGGGAGTAACCATAGGGTGCACATATATCATTATCCACAGGTTGCTCTGTCTGTCTGTCGATTAATTATTTTTATTTTCAATGATTATTGCCTTTATATTTAAATTCACTAATATTTACAATGTTTAACCGAAAAAGTTATGTTCCGAGCTAAATATTATGTATCATTTTTTATCATTTATGTTGCATAACACAACAGACAAGACTCTCGTGAAACACTGTTCTTTATTCAATGACAACAAAAGAAAAAACACCTTTATTACACCGAAAGTTTCTTATTCTTGGAAGTTTAAATTAAAAAAATGTCACAACTATTAAATATTTGAAATTTTATTTGAATATCTCTATATACCGTTAGACTGAATAATACAAGATGAGTATTTTATTGCTAACTCTGATCATGATTTTATGTACATACATATATCTACGAAGGATGTCAAGACTCTTTCGAGCTAAACGGATTTAACAGACGAAAGGAACGATAAACGACAGACACCAACGTATCGTGAAGAGTTTTAAACAAATACCCTTGCAATTTTCAATTTCAAGATAACTGATTTTCATATACATTCAATTATTTATTATTCATCGATATAAGGAGATAAAATGCTCACATCCATCTTGTTGCTGTAAAAAGTATCACTTTTGTAAATTGATCAAGAATATATTTATTTAATGGGTTCCGCCATGTTCCCAATATACTTTTACACAAACTTTATATCCATATTCTTATACCTTCATCCACATTCCAAAATAAATGACACATGTTTTTTTTTACTCTGGAGCATTGTGAAATGAGACAGGAACTTTACATTCACCATGTAATCGAAAGCACTGACAAATTTAAATATAGGGTATAAAACAGTATAATGCGCTATCATCATTTTTCTTACTTGTGGTTTTTTTTTTTTACTAAAACACGTTTTTGGAGATTTCGAAAAATGTGTGGCGCCTCCGCCGGTTGCTTACGAAATGTACTGAAGGCCAAAAACCCACAAAATAAAAATAAAAAGAAAATAAATAAAATACAAAAATTCATTTTCATTTCCTTCCTTCTGAACCGAGAAGAGATAATACATATGAAACATTCGGATCTATTTAAATCTCAATCTCTCTTTCTCTCTTTATTCTCTATCCAAATGATCATCCAACTCAGGTAAAATGCCAAAACCCATAATGTGCTGCAGGGTTTTTAAGTGTTTGCCAATTACCAAAAACACAGATACATTCACACTCAAACACATATACCGACAGAATACATACATATGTAACACTCTTACTATCAACGGCAAAACAGGTTTAAGTTACCGACAGTCTCAGAGTTTCGGACAGTGCGAGTGAGATGGAAATGAGGAGAGAGAGCCAGTGCGCAAGAGACAGAAACGAAAGACCTACTTCTGTTTCTTTAGCTTCAGCCTCAGCTTTAGCTTCTCTTCCACTTCATCTACTCCATTTTCCATTTAAATGCAATAGTCATCCATATCCCTTCACTATGCCTGCGTTTGTATGCTCAATAACTTATTCAACAGTTTTGTTTTGTTAAAGCCAATAGTCCTGCCAAACTCATCTAAATGAACTCGTTCCTATTCGTATCCGGGCTTACAAGAATAAGTACAATCTAAGCCTAGTTTTATAAAAATAGTTTTAGAGCTGAGAGACTAGTTTGGCTTGAAACAAACCCAAAACAATTCTGAATTTTTGTTTCTTATTTAATATCTTATTTATTTATACATAGGTGTGGATGTCCATGTTGAACGGGTCTAAACGATATGCGTTTATACAATAGTATATTTATATTATATACAGTTGCGAAAAATAAAGATAAACAAGTAGGGTCGTGATTACCCGACGGTAAAATAACCTTCACCCTTGAATAACACATCACTGTACTTATGTTATATACCGAAAAAAAATTCAGATGAAACAGGTCGCGATACGCGCTCGCTCTCGCTTCCCTCGCTCAAATTAAATGTCCCATTTAAAATTATAAGTTTATAGTGTTTATAGAAGCTGAGATATTAGAAGCGTCAAACGTTTTGGACGTATTGTGGCGAATCTAAAGTTTGATATAAACTCGATCATGGTACGCTATCATAATGAATTTGGTTTTTCTAGTTTTTATGATTTAGAAACTCATTGCGATCAAAAAGACAGACGGACATGACCAACTCGACTATTTCCCCTGAGCAAGAATATATATACTTTATGGGGTCCGCCACGCCTTCTTTTTTCCTGTTTTCAATAATTATCTTATTTTAATCCTTCTTAATAAATCTTGTTATCAATAAGTAAATCAATCGGTTTATAAATTTATATAGTAAAATTAACCTAAAATTGGCGTGTGCGTTCCACGAGGTTTCTAAATATTTAATAAATGACCTAATTAGCAATTTTGGAATACTTAGAATGCATTACATTTTAAATATAATTTCTGACATATGACCGCCACGGCTGGCTCGGATGTAGTCCAATCTGGATGTCCAATTTTCGATGACTTTTTCCAACATTTGTGGCAGTATATCGGCAATAACACGGCGAATGTTATTTTCCAAATGGTCAAGCGTTTATGGCTTCTCCGTATAGACCAATGACTTTACATAGCATAGCGGTGTTAAATCACAAGATCTTGAAGGCCAATTTTCAGGTTTAAAACGTGAAATTAGTCGGTCATCAATCGTGTCTTTCAATAAATCGATTGTGACACGAGCTGTGTGACATGTTGCGCCGTCTGGAAGTACAGCTCCTAAAAATCATAGCTGTTCAATTCAGAAATGAACAAGTAGGAAAGGCTACAGTCGTGTGCACCTGTCAGTTAAATACCCAGCACCTTTGCATAAAATATAACTGTACTTATGCTATGTACGGACAAAAATTCTGATGAAACAGCTCGAGCTACGCGCTTTCTCTCTCTCGCTCGCACTCGCATCGCTCACTCTGACCTGCTCTTGCGTTTGCATGTGAATTTTTACACATATATGAAGCATTGGGTTGACAGCTAAAGATCAACTAACGCCCAACTGATTTAATCGCGAAATTAATTGTTTGACTGATTTATATTGATGCTTAAATGTTCCCTTCCAAATTACAAGTCTCTAGTGTTTGTAGAAGCTGAGATATGAGAAGCGTCAAAATGTGGCGTATTGTGGGCGAACGGATCATAGTACGCTATATAGGAACCTACATACCAAATTTGGTGTGTGTGTGTGTACTACTTTAGAAGTTCTTTGCTGTCAAACAGATCCTAGTCAAAATATATATATACTTTAGGGGAGTCTGCCACGCCTCCTTCTGCCCGTTACGCACAAACTTAATATACCCTTTTTATCCATTTTCAATGGGTACAGGGTATAAAAAGTTAGTAATCATGGCTCTATCCAAAATAAACTTGATCTGCCTGCAACTAATACAAGCACTTTGCAAAAAAATGAAGTCTCTATCTCTTTTAGTCTCCGAGATCTGTGTGTTCATACGGACGTCCAGACGGACATGGTCCAATCGACTCGACCATTGATCCTGAGTCAGAATATATATACGATATATAAAATGATGTCAAATTGAAGTGGATCTTCTCTTTTATTTACTCATAAAATATGTATTTTACATCTTGAGAGAATAGACTTTTCCATAAACTAAACATTCCTCAGTTGATTTGTCACATTAGAGTTTCAAAATGTAGTTTAAATTAAAATAAATTTTTGTATAAACAAACGTTGAGAAGATATTCGGCGTGCGGATTTTAGTTTGCTTTTGTGATTTATGTGACTACAGAGAATACTTTTTTAAACATATTTTATTTTGGTCTGTGTAAATGTAGAATAGTGCAAACAAGGGAATTGTACATGTATGTAAGGATCTTCAAACTATCTCGACTATCTCTTTATCAATGCTAGTATACCCATTTCTTTGTTAAGCATAAGAAAATAAGAATCTCTTGATCACTAACAATGGATATTTTCTTCAAAGCTCGTACATCAATATCGTATAGGTAACATTGATAAAGAGATAGTCGAGATAGTTTGAAGATCCTTACATACATGTACAATTCCCTTGTTTGCACTATTCTACATTTACACAGACCAAAATAAAATATGTTTAAAAAAGTATTCTCTGTAGTCACATAAATCACAAAAGCAAACTAAAATCCGCACGCCGAATATCTTCTCAACGTTTGTTTATACAAAAATTTATTTTAATTTAAACTACATTTTGAAACTCTAATGTGACAAATCAACTGAGGAATGTTTAGTTTATGGAAAAGTCTATTCTCTCAAGATGTAAAATACATATTTTATGAGTAAATAAAAGAGAAGATCCACTTCAATTTGACATCATTTTATATATCGTATATATATTCTGACTCAGGATCAATGGTCGAGTCGATTGGACCATGTCCGTCTGGACGTCCGTATGAACACACAGATCTCGGAGACTAAAAGAGATAGAGACTTCATTTTTTTGCAAAGTGCTTGTATTAGTTGCAGGCAGATCAAGTTTATTTTGGATAGAGCCATGATTACTAACTTTTTATACCCTGTACCCATTGAAAATGGATAAAAAGGGTATATTAAGTTTGTGCGTAACGGGCAGAAGGAGGCGTGGCAGACTCCCCTAAAGTATATATATATTTTGACTAGGATCTGTTTGACAGCAAAGAACTTCTAAAGTAGTACACACACACACACCAAATTTGGTATGTAGGTTCCTATATAGCGTACTATGATCCGTTCGCCCACAATACGCCACATTTTGACGCTTCTCATATCTCAGCTTCTACAAACACTAGAGACTTGTAATTTGGAAGGGAACATTTAAGCATCAATATAAATCAGTCAAACAATTAATTTCGCGATTAAATCAGTTGGGCGTTAGTTGATCTTTAGCTGTCAACCCAATGCTTCATATATGTGTAAAAATTCACATGCAAACGCAAGAGCAGGTCAGAGTGAGCGATGCGAGTGCGAGCGAGAGAGAGAAAGCGCGTAGCTCGAGCTGTTTCATCAGAATTTTTGTCCGTACATAGCATAAGTACAGTTATATTTTATGCAAAGGTGCTGGGTATTTAACTGACAGGTGCACACGACTGTAGCCTTTCCTACTTGTTCATTTCTGAATTGAACAGCTATGATTTTTAGGAGCTGTACTTCCAGACGGCGCAACATGTCACACAGCTCGTGTCACAATCGATTTATTGAAAGACACGATTGATGACCGACTAATTTCACGTTTTAAACCTGAAAATTGGCCTTCAAGATCTTGTGATTTAACACCGCTATGCTATGTAAAGTCATTGGTCTATACGGAGAAGCCATAAACGCTTGACCATTTGGAAAATAACATTCGCCGTGTTATTGCCGATATACTGCCACAAATGTTGGAAAAAGTCATCGAAAATTGGACATCCAGATTGGACTACATCCGAGCCAGCCGTGGCGGTCATATGTCAGAAATTATATTTAAAATGTAATGCATTCTAAGTATTCCAAAATTGCTAATTAGGTCATTTATTAAATATTTAGAAACCTCGTGGAACGCACACGCCAATTTTAGGTTAATTTTACTATATAAATTTATAAACCGATTGATTTACTTATTGATAACAAGATTTATTAAGAAGGATTAAAATAAGATAATTATTGAAAACAGGAAAAAAGAAGGCGTGGCGGACCCCATAAAGTATATATATTCTTGCTCAGGGGAAATAGTCGAGTTGGTCATGTCCGTCTGTCTTTTTGATCGCAATGAGTTTCTAAATCATAAAAACTAGAAAAACCAAATTCATTATGATAGCGTACCATGATCGAGTTTATATCAAACTTTAGATTCGCCACAATACGTCCAAAACGTTTGACGCTTCTAATATCTCAGCTTCTATAAACACTATAAACTTATAATTTTAAATGGGACATTTAATTTGAGCGAGGGAAGCGAGAGCGAGCGCGTATCGCGACCTGTTTCATCTGAATTTTTTTTCGGTATATAACATAAGTACAGTGATGTGTTATTCAAGGGTGAAGGTTATTTTACCGTCGGGTAATCACGACCCTACTTGTTTATCTTTATTTTTCGCAACTGTATATAATATAAATATACTATTGTATAAACGCATATCGTTTAGACCCGTTCAACATGGACATCCACACCTATGTATAAATAAATAAGATATTAAATAAGAAACAAAAATTCAGAATTGTTTTGGGTTTGTTTCAAGCCAAACTAGTCTCTCAGCTCTAAAACTATTTTTATAAAACTAGGCTTAGATTGTACTTATTCTTGTAAGCCCGGATACGAATAGGAACGAGTTCATTTAGATGAGTTTGGCAGGACTATTGGCTTTAACAAAACAAAACTGTTGAATAAGTTATTGAGCATACAAACGCAGGCATAGTGAAGGGATATGGATGACTATTGCATTTAAATGGAAAATGGAGTAGATGAAGTGGAAGAGAAGCTAAAGCTGAGGCTGAAGCTAAAGAAACAGAAGTAGGTCTTTCGTTTCTGTCTCTTGCGCACTGGCTCTCTCTCCTCATTTCCATCTCACTCGCACTGTCCGAAACTCTGAGACTGTCGGTAACTTAAACCTGTTTTGCCGTTGATAGTAAGAGTGTTACATATGTATGTATTCTGTCGGTATATGTGTTTGAGTGTGAATGTATCTGTGTTTTTGGTAATTGGCAAACACTTAAAAACCCTGCAGCACATTATGGGTTTTGGCATTTTACCTGAGTTGGATGATCATTTGGATAGAGAATAAAGAGAGAAAGAGAGATTGAGATTTAAATAGATCCGAATGTTTCATATGTATTATCTCTTCTCGGTTCAGAAGGAAGGAAATGAAAATGAATTTTTGTATTTTATTTATTTTCTTTTTATTTTTATTTTGTGGGTTTTTGGCCTTCAGTACATTTCGTAAGCAACCGGCGGAGGCGCCACACATTTTTCGAAATCTCCAAAAACGTGTTTTAGTAAAAAAAAAAAACCACAAGTAAGAAAAATGATGATAGCGCATTATACTGTTTTATACCCTATATTTAAATTTGTCAGTGCTTTCGATTACATGGTGAATGTAAAGTTCCTGTCTCATTTCACAATGCTCCAGAGTAAAAAAAAACATGTGTCATTTATTTTGGAATGTGGATGAAGGTATAAGAATATGGATATAAAGTTTGTGTAAAAGTATATTGGGAACATGGCGGAACCCATTAAATAAATATATTCTTGATCAATTTACAAAAGTGATACTTTTTACAGCAACAAGATGGATGTGAGCATTTTATCTCCTTATATCGATGAATAATAAATAATTGAATGTATATGAAAATCAGTTATCTTGAAATTGAAAATTGCAAGGGTATTTGTTTAAAACTCTTCACGATACGTTGGTGTCTGTCGTTTATCGTTCCTTTCGTCTGTTAAATCCGTTTAGCTCGAAAGAGTCTTGACATCCTTCGTAGATATATGTATGTACATAAAATCATGATCAGAGTTAGCAATAAAATACTCATCTTGTATTATTCAGTCTAACGGTATATAGAGATATTCAAATAAAATTTCAAATATTTAATAGTTGTGACATTTTTTAAATTTAAACTTCCAAGAAAAAGTGAGTACAAAATTATCAAAAAAGGGCTGCTTTAAAACGAAGCTTTACGCTTTCATAATAATGGTTAGCTTTAACATTTACCGTTAAGAATGAGTCGACTCAAACGTTATGCCAAAAAGTTTCACTTTCGCTTTTAGCTTAGTTTGAAATTCAATGCAGCGGCAGTAGCAGGAGAAGCAACATCACAAAAAAAAGAAAGAAAAAAAAACAAAACACAAAATATAAAAAGGGGGCCCTAAGTGAAGCAAAGCAAAGTAAAGAGTTCAAAAAACGAAATACGAACAGCTAGTAAAAGTACAGAGCGCGTAAAAGAGAGTAAAAATACAAATGCAAACGTGAGCGCGCACATTAAAAGTGAAACTGGCTCCCACAACTACATGCGCACACATATAGCGCATACGTAATATCACAACAACGCGTTGCTTTACTGAGAGCGACATTCTGCATGTGCTGACTGCGCTGTCGACGCTTTCAGCAACGAAGCAGCGACTGCGACCGTGGCTTCGAAAGCAATCGCGGCAGCGAGTAGCTACGCTTTAGTGTATGTCGGGTATCCTCGCCTTGCTTGGGTTTAGTCAATCGAGATACGTTGTTGATGTTGGTCGTGTTTTTCGCATAACAAATAAATCTACAATACAACACAATACAAATCAATTTAATACAAAAGAACAAATGAAATAAAAACGTATAATTCTATATAGTGAATGTTACATATTCCAAAACAATACCTATAACAACAGTAGCAATTGTAACAACAAAAACTAGAGCAGCAACATAACTACATCAGCCTCAACAAAGTAAAAACAAAATCATCAACAATAATAACAACATAAAAAGTGATTACTAATAGCAAATTGTTATATGTGTACAAGAATCGTGAACTTGTGTGAGTCAGTGGGCGTGCGTGGCTCTATTGAAATCAATAAAAATAATTGCGCTCACTTTGGCCTAAAGAGCAATAACTAACAAAAATATTATATATAACACAATATTCTATCAACAATAACAAATGTAAACAAAAAACTGCATTTGCTTATTTTGACTTATTCTCTGCTTCTGTGTTGCTTTTTCTTTCTCTTTATTAATTTCATACTCCATAACACTTTTCAGCCACTGCAGGAACAGCCCAAGGATTATGTTTTCTCTGCTTTGGCGTGTTAATTGAGTGAAATTGATAAAGATATGCAGACAAACAGACAGTCAGAAAGTTAGAGCAATGCAAACATTTATTTCTTACATTTTTTCAAAAATACGTCGTGAATTTCAAACGTACTTTTGAAAAAATATTTAACAAATTATAAAATTAATATACGAAAAATAAAATAACAACAACAAGACACACCATTTCACGCCATCAACAATAAATAATAATAAAATAAAATAAAAACAACAATAATAAATAAATACACGATAACAAAAAAGCCCTACCTCTTAAGCAGGCTACAAATCTTTTGATATAAATATAAACGTAAATATATAGATATATCTTTCCGCTCACCTCGTCAAAGTACCTGCAAACAACAAAACACAAAACGAAATTATTTCAAATAATTATTAAAAAATGATAATAATAATGAAACAAATTAATAATATACAAAAATAAAAGTATAAAAAATTTGTTACGAAATAAAAAGCCAAAACCTGTTTCATAAAGGCTTAAATTAAAATAGATTTTTTAAAACAATAAATGTAAACTAATTTTTTTTTAAAAAAACCTATAAATATTAGTTTTAAGTGCTAAAATTAAAAAATATATTTAAAAAAATAAAAAGGATTAAATAGAAAAACGACATTAAAATTTAATTGTGTTATTATTTCATTGAAAATGTTGCTAATAACAATAAAACAAGAATTAAGTGCAAAAGCTAGACCACCGCATCAAAACGTCAACTATATGTCAACATTTATTTAAATAAACATAATTTAAAAAAATAAATAAAAGTTTTAAATAAAAAAAATAAGCAATAAAAAACGTTCAAAATTTGCTTAAAATATAAATAATTTAAAACCGTCCAAAATAATAGTAAACAATAACAAGTAGAAGAACAAGAAAATAAGCAGAAACAGAAAACAGTCCATGAAATGTTATTAGAAATGGATCAACAACAGGCGACAGTACAATTTATATCGTCGCTAAATCTGTCGCCGTTCAGTATGCATCTCGAACAACAGCCACCATCGAGCCCGGCGCACAGCAGCCATAATAACAACAATGGCAATGGCAACGGCAACAGCAACAACGATAATGATACAAATGCATTAAGTAATTCTGATAACGATTATAGCGCATATACGCTACAATTAAGCTCACATCAGCAACAACAACAGCAACAACATCATACACATCATCAACAACAGCAACAACAACAACAACATTACCAACAGCAACAACAGAATATTGCCAACAATAATAACAATGGAAATCAATTCAATGCCTCATCCTATTCGTATATATACAATTTCGATTCACAGTATATATTCCCAACAGGATATCAAGAAACAAACTCATCCCATTCGCAACAAAGTGGCAATGGTGGCGCTGGTACTGGCACTGGCACATCTGGTAATTCTGGGCAATTATTACATGGTAGCAACTCAGGCTATATGTTGCTTCCACCAGCTAACGGTGGCACTTCGGCTGCTGCCGCCGCTGCCCATATGTCTGGTGCAGGTGCTGGTGGCGCTGGTGGTGGTCCAGGTACTGGTTCCGGTGGTGCCTCTGGAACAAGTGGCGGTCATCATTGTGGCACAAGTGCCACGTCAGGCACTACTGGTGGCAGCGGCGAAGCCATCGATTTTAAGCATCTATTTGAAGAGCTCTGTCCCGTTTGTGGCGACAAGGTTAGCGGTTATCATTATGGCCTGCTCACCTGTGAATCATGCAAGGGTTTCTTCAAGCGCACCGTACAGAACAAAAAGGTTTACACTTGTGTGGCCGAACGATCCTGTCACATCGATAAAACGCAACGCAAGCGTTGTCCTTACTGTCGATTCCAAAAGT